>DWLO01000299.1:0-22370 GCA_018245335.1 Dalla quadristriga
TCTAATGTCATTGATTGCGAATCCGACGTCTTTAAAGTTCAAATTTGCATGAAAAATCACATCAATGCGAATCAATGTGAAACTGAATGGGATGGGGAAAGCGAACGGGTCGCAATCGCAATGATGCGAGCCATGTAAATGTAAATGTGTCATAACGTATCTAAGTGAATGCATGACGCAGAAGTAGCCTTTCTTTGGAATGGGGTAAAATTTGCTCGAGCAAGACGAAACTTTCACACATCACTTTTGCCAGTTAATTAAGAATACCATCTATAACCCCTCGGTGCTGGATCTAATCTCACTAGATGTACGTGACAAGTACACTTGCGTTCGTCGACACAAATTGGTTGGATTGCCAGGCTGCCAGTTGGTGTTAAGAGGATACCACGATCTGTTATCATATACATATTATATATGTACAATACAGCATATAGAGTACACCGCTCCTACGCCATCTACATCTAATTAAGAGCAAGAGCAGTTTTAAGAGCAATAAAAATAATTTCATTCCAATTTCTTGTATCTATACCCTAAGGTTGTCTGGAGGAAATCACTTCTCAGCGATAAGACCTCCTTTTGTATAGCATATTTCGTAGTTTCGTTTTTGTATCGTGTATCTGTGTGTTATTATTATTAGAAAAGCAATTGTAGAGGTAGTGTGCATTGTAGCTAATGCACTGTATTTTCGTTATCTGGCGGCCCGGATAATGTGTATGCTGGGAAGCCGCAATCGATACATTCTCCAGTTGTAGATCACAGCAATGCGGTTATTACAGACGTAACGTATGTGATACATTTATACCAACGTGTGGAGTTCCATCAGTGCCCGCCCACGTACAATGGAATGTTACATATTCAGCTTTATATTTGATTTTCCTTCACTATAATATGATGCAATGGATAGCCGTATCAAATATTATGATCTGTATTTTCCACTATTTGAGTGACGGTAACCATGTTAATGGCAAGATGATTGATGCGCCGCAGGATATTGTTTTTGCAATTTTTTTTTTGTTTTATTACTAAAACTTCCGAATATCTTCTTGGCCACTAAACCCTTCACCAATGCGCACTGGAGCTTAATAGTGGAGTGAACATCAGCCCTGGGATGGGGGAGTCCCTGTGTCCTGCAGGGGGCCACTGTGAAAAATGTCGCCATCCATATCCTGCTAAAATCACTATGTTTTATGTCGAAATCTATCGTAAAATTATATTATATCCATGTATAATCATTAAATAGTAGTTGGTTGAGATGTGTATGTGCATCATGTTATTTGAAATTGTGGCAAATTAGTTACCAGAGGGAGAAATTTATGGCCCCGAGGCTAATGGAGCCCTCGTAATGTGGTTATGAGCCATAACAAGGTGGCTATAAATGCACTATACAGTTATAAGTATTTGCTACCTTCACAGTTTTATACGGAAACGAAAAGTGCAGAATCTTGGTTAGTCGAGGACCGTAAAAACTTATTACAGTTTTTTAATAATTGAAAAAACACTGTTTAATGTACACACATGAACGCAGTAAATATCCGAAAGCTCAGTGTCTCTCGTGTATCGGAAAGTGTCTCGGTGAGTAAGGCAGTCGCCTTTGGTACGTGCTTTGACTTTGCTCAATGGGGTTCTGACTTCGGACGCCAGTCTAGATATATTTTGGTCTGAGCCTGCTGTATTTCGCAAAGCAGCCAGCAAGTACGTTCAAATCTTAGTAAGTAAGTAAACGAATTAGGTTCGCCTGTAATGTTTACTTCTAAGATAAGTTTACTTAATATAAACATAAACTAAAATACTGAAATCATGGGATAGAAACTTCTAAAATGATCGCGAAAATATTTTGTTGAACTTCGAACAAAAGGTTTGTCAGCTTCACATTCAGTTTGTCAGAAAAGCTGAGCTGCAACTGCGAACAAAACTTCATAAATCCTAAAACAATTTGCACCGCTTTTCATAAAAGTTCTATTGACACATTTTGGGGAGTGTTCCACTGTCAGCTATGTTCGTGACGCACTGCCTGCTTTTACAATATGCTTTGACGTTGAAATATACCCCTGATTGAATAAAATATGGTTCCTACAGTTTATTTGCTTAATGATCTTTTAAAGCATGGCGATAGATGAACGTTACGGCAGATAATTACGCCACTAACGCCACACCCAAAGCCATATAAAAAAATGTGCATTTCATAAAAAAAATAAGAAAGTGTCATATTGACACACGAAGTACCTATTATCAACATAAATAATAAGTACTTGCATACAACTACAAATTACTTTTAAGCTATTGTCTAATCTGTGACTAAGTTTTAACATTTCAAAATGTTATTATCCAGTGGGCTCTATTTCGATTCCATAAATAAAGCATCCGACTCTAATTTAACAAAATAGATAACCATCCAAAATAGGTAACGATCCATTTCATAACTATATAGATATACTAAACCAGTAGACATACCTAAAAGATATTTTAAACTAAAGCGAAGGCTTAAGAAATCTTCGGTTCAGTGAATATTAATCGGGGAATCATGGCCCACGGTTTAATGAAGGCACCGCAACACAGACTTATGTTTTACTATTTATATCTCTCCCTTAATGGATCACGGATCTTGACTTCGGCAGACATAGGAAGGCTGCTCACGTCCTGGTATTAAGACTACCGAAAGCCGGGCCATTTATATTTTCAACATAAATTGATTTAACATTACGTATAGGATAGCGCTGTACAATAAGCTGCAATATTTTTTATATGCTGCTGTTCCTATATTTAAGAGCAAAATTTCAATTTTCTAGCAAAGGACAATATTATAATATAGATTTCGGTCTGTTTTTTAGGAAATGGCCCGTGTTTTGTCTTTCATTGCTGTACGATATTTCTCGAACGAAACAGTGTTGCTCGTTTAAACGCACTGACAACGGTCATTGCGATATCGTCAAATCGCGAGCCAGCTATCGAAACTATCCCGCGGTATTAGTACTCTATTACGTCTGCATTGAGTGCAATTTAACTTGTAACCAAAAATATTTACAACATTAACTAGCTAGGCAAGTTTCCCCCGTTCGACAAGCTTTTAACCATTGTAAAAAGTCGAAAGTTAATGTTCGTTAAGCAAAATTGTACTATATGGTTACGCAATAGCGTTGTTTTTAGCAGAGCGCGTTTAAACCAAGCAACATAAATTTCATTAGTATCTAGACGCAATCACGCTAGCGAAATATCAGATATAGTTTATGTCAAGTGCGCTAGAGGCGCTGCTATTTTTCCTTACAAATATGTGACCTTCAAACCAGCAACCGCTAGCGTGTCTATCCCGTTCGCTTATTTGGCAAACTCATAATAGCCCTACTGGTCTTAAGTAGTCACCTCAGCTTATGGACACTAGTAATTAATCAAGTACAGGACTGTTAGTAAGCACAAGTCCGGTAAGTGTTAGTTGATTTTAGAAATCAGGACAGAAGGATATTACTCCGAACTTAGATGACCATTATCTTGTATAGTATACTTACAGTACGATACACTTATCTATTCGGGTTGGGTGTTTCGAAAGTACAAACTACAAAACTCGGAATTTATGGTCAAAGTTTATCTTTTTGCTGAAAAGAGTTAGTCCTGGGGGATCCGGAACCCTTTCAATCTCCTAACTTGCTCAATCCTCGGCGTATGGTATCAACCATAGATTAGTTAATGCTATATAGAAATGTGAAACTCTTGGTGGTGCTGCTTCTATAGACTCGCGCGTAAGAAAACATCCATCCATCTATCCATCCATCAGCCTCTAAAATGAAATGTCAACTGCTGGACATAGGCCTTCTCTAATCGGCGCCGCTCCGGCGTGGTCCTGTGCCCTCTGAATTCAATGTTGTTCTCTTCCAACCCGCTGTCTTGTTCAGGTCATGAGCCCACATGGTCGGAGGGAAACCTCCTTTTTCCGAATCGTGGTCTCCATTCGAGGACCTTTCTTTCACATCGGTTATCAGTCCTTCGAACGACGTTGCCTGCCGCATTGCCATTTCAGCTTACTTATTCTGCGAGCAGTATGGGTAACCTTTGACCGTCTCCGAATTTCATCATTTCTGATTTCAAGCATTGCTCTTACCTTAGCACGCTGGGCGACCTTGGGCTTGCGAAAGGGCGACGGTAAAGAACCACATCTTGGATCCGTATGTCATCACATTTTTTTTCAGTATGCTAGCACTAGGAATGCCTGGTCAAACTTCGTTGTCCTCCTTATGGCGTAAACTCAACTTTTCATTGTGACGCTCCACGCCGATATGAAACGACAATGATAGGGCAGGGCTTGCGGCGTACGCTAGAGTCGGCTTTATTTATTTATTATCGTCGCGGCGTGTTTTGATAGTCGTCGGCAGGTACCTCGTGGTATTTTTCAAAGAACGACTTTATTTAAATGAACCGTGTTTACTTTCCCTACCAATTCGTAGGGAAATTGTAGATATATTATATTATTAATTAAAACGTTCACATGAATTTACACAATAATCGAAACAATGTTCAATGTGATAATGTATTTCGCAGACACCTTGATACTCACACGGGTAGATTTGCTTTTTTAGTGATTGTAATAAAAATTCTGGAACCACTAGAAACATTGTGTCTATTGTTCTTTAAACTCGGGTTCGAAAACTTTTGGTAAAGTCTTTAACTTATATTTCCATTGCCGTCTGGTTTGATAACTACGATACAGAACGATTCATTCATTCATTCATCATTCATTCAAAATAATAAGAATAATGAATCAATCTGCAATGTGTATTTTTCCAATTTTATTTCAGTGCAGTGCTTACCATTCTATACCAAAGCGTACTGGAAGGTATAGAATTCTAAACTATTGTTGTGTTGTGTTTACTTTATACCTGTGATACAAAGTACAAATATTTAGTACTTATTACAAATACTCAGAGATATCGCAATTTTATCATGGCAAAGTATACTTTTGGAACCGGGAATTATGAACACATTTTAGAAGTAATTACTGTAAGAGCTCGCGAAGCCCATTACGCGGAAGACGACTTGAAATTATTTTTCTGTTTGACATTCCAGAACGGACTTTTAATAATAATTTCCATGGAATTCAATGAATTTCAATGGTAATTCTAATTCAAAGGGTCGACGTTCCATTCCAATTAAATTATTGTATTAATTTATACAAACACTAGCTATTGCCCTCGACTCCGTCCGCATCAAAATGTTGCTATCCCCTCGGGATCTGTACAAATATTCGGTCTTAAAAATATTCGGTGACTCAAACAATCTCACTACCTAATTCTATGAAGATCGATTGTATGGTTTGACCGTGAAGGCGTATCAAACAAACAAATTTTCACATTTATAACATAAGTAAGATGTTCAAACTGTCATACGTAACGTTATCTTATCATCCTTGCAAATTAAAGTTATATCCGTTCTATAGCCGCGCAAATAATGTTAATCATCGCCATGTTATGTTTATTTGATCCCTAATACCGAACCTAAAACTGGCCATACAGAGATTAAAAACATCACAACAATCACAGTTCTGCTTTGTTAGAATTTTTTGTTAGATTTTATCCGTAGCAGGGATAAAAGAAAAAATATTCATAGACTACTACTACTATTTAAATGACATCCAGCGAAGAGTCAAGCGCGTATCCTTTGGGAATAAAAGCGATATCTACGGGGCATTCCGCAAAACAGGGTTATTTAACATGGCTGACATTTATTGAAAAAGCTTACAACTCAACTAGATTGTATAATACTAAGTGCCACTTAAGAAATGCAGGTGTGCAGTTTTTCAGAAGACTCACCAGGCCAATAGTATAGAGACGGCATTCGTCTCTTCAGGATCCAGTCTAAAATAGAATAAATAGAATGTACTTTATTGAAGTAATACAATACAAAACAGACCAACCTGTCAATTAGACAACCATAGATTAAATTATGTATTTGTTTACACCTGTCAAGTGCTATCTACTAATAATGTCTGTATACTGGCTGACAGCCGTGGCATCACCAAACGGACCCTGCGGAGGACCGGTGCTGGTTGTTCTAGGACATCCAGCATAATGCTGTCTACGGTTTTTAAACTAAATTGTCAGTGCAATGAGTATGCGAGTGTTGATTTTTCTCGTAGCGTGTAGTTATGCTTAGCCTGCGTAGAGTTGATGTCGTCGGTGGGACTAGCTATTAATGAAATAAATGTATAAAATCGATATACAACTTATTTTGAAATCGCGGTGCTACGGCTACTTACGGACATTTACATTGCTCTCAGCTATGAACGCGTTATATTTCATACAAAGTGTTTCTGACTAACGCTGTGTTCATTCCACCGCTCTACTTATTGCTACAAAGGAATAATCTTCAATCGTGCACATTAAATAGAAAATAAAGTGTACTTTACTAAACAAAGAAACTTTGCCTGCAGTTGAAATCCAGTTACTAAAGGAAAATAACTTTTCATTTTATCCAAAGTTTCAAGCTCCTGTACTGAGGACGAGTTGCAAAGAAAATTAATTACTCCTTTGTCAAATCGCGACCACTTTGGTAAATAAAAGTTAGTTGATAATGACAATATAAATAATTTAGTTGATAGTTGAGAAAGTGCTAAAATCTTGTAAACTAGGTACATTCAATTTGGCAAGAGTATACGCACTACAGTAGCGATCACGTTGGATGTCGTGGTCTCCAATTAACCGCGTAATAGTCCAAATATATGCACACGGTACAGATATATTGTAAAGTAATAAATTGAAAATCACTCTTCACATTGACTATTTTTATATTTGCATACATATTATTATTATTATACTCTTACACCATAAAAATATAAACAACAGTTTTAAAAAATAAACTTACATTATACATAATAAATTGTATGTGTTGTTCTGTCTCGACGACTAGGCGACTCCGAGGCGCGCCGACATTCCTGACTGACAAGATGTGGGTCCGGGGTTTGATCTTCGGCAGGGGTGGACATTATCATTTGGCAGATAAACAGTTTGAGATGGCAGTTTGTACAAAACTTGGGTCTTTGTCAACACAGGGAATCCTAGTGCAGGTTAGTGAGCGTGAAAATTAATTAGTTTCTTTTTATTTTTGTTGTTCTGTCAACTTCTGACTATACATGGGTGTCTCGTTATCAACTTGGGTTCGGCCTAATGTCACGTCTAAATAGACAGCTAAATCGATTACTCTCCGTACATAGACAGTATACTGCTACACTATATTATATAATATCGTAATTACAAAGTGATTGCTCGTCTACCCTTTAACTCCCCTTCTAGTATTTTAATCATTACATAATCGGTTTGGGAAAAATTAGAAACATAAATAAAAAGAGAATAATAAACGAGTACATCCCTATCATTGGAGCCTTGATCGTTTAGATTCGATTATATAGTCGAAAAGATCAAAGGAATTCCTCGTAGCGTGAGTTACATTTTTATCAAACTTTCTCCCTAAGAGTACTTTTATCCATTAAGGCCGCGTTTTCGACGACAGCGATGGCTAAAGGCGACAGCAGGGCGACCATTCAAATTTGGTTCACCCTTCTTTTATTGTTTATGATAGAAAACGCGGCCTTAATAGGGTTCTTTTTTAAATTTTGATCCATAATATACTATAAAATATTTGGTTTTAGACTTTATACTGTAAAATATTTCCCAGTAAACTCGTAAATGTTATTGAATGAATAACTTTATTTTTTCTTAATTAACGTTTGATCCAGTTAGTTGGCAATTTACCCAATACACCCAAGACCCGAGTATAAACATTTATCTGCCAAATAAATGTCTGCCTGACCTGACATCGATCCCGGGACCCCCGGTTCTTCAGACAGGGTCACTGACCAACGCGCCACCGAGTCGTCAAATAGCTCATACGTATTGAACATTTTCGCATGGAATTATTTAATATTAGGCATGTTTATTTATTCAGCGCCGTCGAACGTCGGACTCACCCAAATACAATTTATCATTACATCGAACCTGATAATTGTTTACACAATCACTTGATGGATGACGGTTCTAACTAAATTACGTAAACGTAAAGAGCCTATTATTTTAAACAGCACACGTTTATATTTATTTTAGTTAACACAATTAAAATTAAATTAGTTAAAAATTAAATTAAATAGTTAAACAATTAAAATGTTGTTAGGGATATTTTTCATTACCTACGAGTATTGGCTGCATTACATAACAACTGGTGTTGTATTGTTTTGTTATTATTTAACCATTATATCGTTATTAGCTTTGTTATATTATCTATTTAGTATTAGCACTTCACCGAGCGTCCTCCAACCACATCTAATAACTTTGACTCCACACCCCGGTAGTCTGGAAGAATTCGCTTTTTAGCCGCCGCGCGTCGTTTATATGTCGTCTTTTAGAATTAACTAGCTACTTAGAGTTATCAGTACCTACTTGCTTTTGTCAATGGTGTACAATTAAGCGTTTTATTTTTTAACTACGTATTCAGTTATTTAGTACCAAATTTAAAAAGATACGCAAGTACTGAAACAGCCACGGTCGCCTAAGATTATCACGGTAAGTTACAAAGTATCGCTTTAAGCAGTCATTAATTTACTTTCTGGTTCTCTCGTTCAGAGTTAAGTTTGTGACATCCAAATTTCCGGCATTTATTTATAAAACGAGGCTTTAACTCGGACTGTTTATAGTTTAAGCGAGTTTAAAGTACAGGTTCTTACATAAATAATCTGAATTAGGTGGTAACAGCTCAAATCTGTACTTAATTGGAAGTAACTTAAAACTCCATTTTATATTTAGTATGAAGGTAGCTTGAACACTGGAAGACGACATACCTAAGCTACTTAATTAATTATATCCCAGATTTGTTTACAAATTCTTATTATTAGCTACGAGGATGTCTAGAGCTAATATTTTAATATATCACGCTAGTTCTCCCGATCAACACGTGTGAAGTCCTAACAGTACTGTCAAGTTATAACTTAAAATATAAAAAATGTAGATATCTACCTACCTCTAGATCTGAAATTATCGAAGCATACAAACCGATATGGTGTTTATTCATTACATTGTAAATACATTCGCAGTTAAAACCTGGTGACCTGGTTCACGGGGTTGTTCGTATAAGGGTGGGTACACATTCAGCGAACGATGTAAGCGAAGGCTTACGAACGAACGAGTAGGTGTGGACGACTCAGCGAAAGAAGCGGAAGCGTACGAAGAAATACGTTTCTGACGTTCGCTTTATGTAGACTTAGGTAAATGCGAAGGTGGGAGCGTGCGGTCCCCATAGCCCAAACCCCTTCGCTTGTTATCGTTCGCTGAGTGCATACCTAAATTGTGTGCATCGTATGTTTTGGAGGGAAACTGGATTCGATCGTTATTCAAAATGGCGGCAGTTCAAGGGTTTAATTAATTGGCCAAATATTAACTTATACAAACACTTTACAAAATTGACAATATGGATCCTTCTGTCATTAGATATAGTTGTAGGTATATAGGATAGTGCAGTCCCACCAGCCACTGCCGCCCATGGTCATCCGTGACAAACCTCGAATTGGACTGTTTGAGGGGCTGTTAGTTAGTAAGTTAGTCCTGTTAGCAAATATTCGTAATCGTTAGTAACTGTATTAGAAGCTATCACAGCATATGTGTTGCTGTCCCTTAGGACTGAGGTAGTCGCCTCTTGCATAAGCGTAACCGGCATCCACACCTTTCCGCCCTGAAAACGGTAGAAATAGATGTCACGGTTCTACCGCACCGGGCGAACCGTAGGCAGGCACCTGCAATTTCTGACAAATGCGAGTCGGGAATTCAGATCCTTAGATTCAATTACAGATCGACCTACTCATTGCATGTTTACTTTGTTCGTAGTAAAACCACGTGAGAAGAACAGCCATAGAAATAAAACAAAGGCGGCTGTCGGACTCGGCCACGGGCAAATATTTGCTTGTACAAATACAAGCTGCCAGACCGTATCACCGTTGCGTGCGAATCCCTCACCTTTCGCCACGCAAAGAATGATATTGGAAAATGATCCCTTTACCCAGGAGGTAACTTTTGTATCTCACCTCTCAAAGTAGAGTAGTTTATAAATATTTCTAAAACCTTGTTGAGACATTATTATTTGCACTCATCTATGGTCATTTATGCCCTGCAGAGGATCACTACGGGTTGCAGCCAAGGTAATTTTATTGTGGTCCATTTATTTTTGGATTTTATGTCTAATAAAATTAAAAGTTATAATTGGGCTGACTATTTTTGGCGCTTATTTTTGCCCCTATGCGTAACTATTTTTGAATGTGTGCCTGTCTGTACTATACATTTCCAAATAATTTACTATCAAAATCGTAAAGGATTCGTGAGGATTTAACCTTTCGACTGCTCTTGGGGAATACATGTGGGATTACTAAGGTGCGACGCGTCGTCCTCGCGATCATAAATCTATAGATTGTGGATGTTGCTTACACTTTTACCAGAGGCAACCACCTAAGTCCTTAAGGGTAGCAACGCATCTGTGACCAGGTCTGAATAGGATAATTACTAACGTTAACATATTACCCAGTTGCCGTGTAGAGCAATTGCGACCTATTGTGAGTACAATATTAAAATTGCAACCTATTGTGAGTACAATAGGTCGCAATTGCTCTAGGGTTGATAAAGAGAACCACAACAGAATAATTAAGAAAATTCAAACCGTAAATAAAATGTGTGATGTCCGTTCGATACAGTCTATATTACCCAGTTGATTGCAAGTCGTATATTTTCGTTTATAGATCCGCTCTCGTCGCCGTCTGTGGAACGCATAAAACCAGTACTTAAGGGTTACCTGAGCATTGGATCCCTGGAGAGTCGACTTTAACGTTGATATTAGGCGTTTATTACTGAAGCAGCGCGCATAAAGAAATCTTTGTCTAGTGGTACATCTAAGAACTCCTGCTTCGATTAAAATTAAACTACGGCATTGACATTATGTGGATGACTCATTAAACAATGCCCTTAGTCGCCTCGTGCAAGATCCGCGGGGAGAAGAGGGGTGGTAACAATTGTATTACCACACGACGTACGGTAAGGTATAGATAACGTTTACCTGAATTTAAGTTAAGTTGCCCGAAGCCGCCTATGTACTTGTAAAATGTTTGCCGTCAAAGAACAATGAAAATTCTTCAATTCCACCATTATACACTCGGAAACTGGCGTCAGGTCCATTCCATTCAGCATCACCCAATTCGTCCTGAAAAGCAGATAACTTTCAGGGCTTAGTCCCATAAGGCCCAGTGAGATATCTCCGGTACCGGCCCCAGTGAATATTCGAATATTTCTCGTAAATCTGCCGTAAAATCACATCCATTCACAAAAAACTATTCGGCGTGCGTAGCGGTGGCACTTTCCATCAATTCAAAATAAGATAAATTCACAGAAGGCTGCATAAAAACATGTGAAGCTAGAATATTTATAAACAAATATTCACTCGGGACTCATAACCACCGCTACGACCTTGCGATGTCCACTCCACTCAGACGGATAAACTTGAATACTGAAACATGTACTAAATCATTTGGCGTAGGTAAGAAAGAAAGAAAGGCAGAAAAACGATTTATTTCGTCATTTACAAATATACAAGTACAAAAAAAATAATTTTTGAAGAAGAAGAAGAAGTAACCATGACGGAAAGAGGCACTCGACATGGGCCGCGGGCACTGTGCAGGTAGGTGACCACGACAGTCGATTTCAGTGCGCCCGTGATTCCAGACAGAGGAGACAATGCATGTTGCAAAATGTTATACAATACAATACAAAAACACACTAGGGCAGAATATACAAATTAAGAAATAACAGCACATGTATACAAGCCTTTAGTAGTTAAATATTGTTCTTGTGTTCTACGCACTATCACTAAGAACAACACTTAATTCTCTAATTAAAAAAGTTTTTTTATTTTGAGTCTTCTCACTAGGTCCGTGAAAATAAAATTAAAAAGTCTGTGGATTGTATGTAAAAAGTCTAATAACGTGTAAGCGATGTTGTCTGTAAATGTAAATGTCTGTATTATACTTTTCTAATACACATCGAGTAGGCATCGGGAAAACATTTTTTATTGTAGCCCAATAAAACTCTCGGCCGGAATGACGAGTAACCGCGTACGATTTATGTAGATAATAAACTCGAGAATGCCACTTGGGACTCTGAATGGTGCTCACTTGAAAATATTAGGGCTTTTCAACAATTATAAAAATGTGTTGTATGCTGTTGTTTGTTTTTGTTTGCAGATTAGCGCTCGAAAGTAGTCAACACCTAGCTACAATTTAGTTTCATCATCATCGTCATCATTCCAGCTCATCAACGGCTCACTACTTACTGAGCAACGGATCTCCTCTTAAGGGGAGACGGTTAAGGCCATAGTTCACCACGCTGGCCAAGTGCTGTTTGGTAGACTTCAAAAGCCTTTGAGAACATCATGGTGAACTCTCAGGCATGAAAGTTTCCACACGATGATTTCCTTCACTGTAAGCAGAACTTTAGAAAAGTCATCGGGCCGTGCCTGTCTGGGATTTGAACCCCGTACCCTCCGAATAGGAGGCAGAAGTCTGAACCACTAGGCTGTCATCGCAATTTAGTTTCATTTAGCCTCAATTTATTAGGTAGGTACCTATTGAACATTTCAAAGCTTAAAATATGGTAGCGCCTCAACTTTAAGCGCAATTTTTTTGCTTTCTTTATTAATTCAAATTTTGTATTAATTTATTAGCGGTGCAAACTGACGTATAATGAGCTAAGATACAAAAATAAAATACGTTAGTAAAACGTAAACATAAAAACAAATATAACTGGTCTGATAAAGTTCAATAAATTTAATAGTAGTGTTTTAATGAAGCCCTAATTTAGTGTTGCAAACTACAAAATACAACAAGCAATTCAGAGAGTACCATCTATCTGTAATTCCTAAGTAGCATTTATAAGCCATTTTTTTTTCATTTTAATAATGGATTAGGGACAATAGAATTTATTCGAGCTTCTTGAGTGCGCGCGAGATAACGCTTGACGGTACTTTTTTGGTGCCGAGGGGTGATTTCCGGGTTGAATGGAAGGTGTCTGTTCGTTTCGATGAGCGGGAGGTGTCGCGGTTGCAGGCATGAAGAGGGCAGGTATCGATCGCGCGGTCTGCGCAACAAGTACCGACAGTGCCACACAGGGCCGCGTAGCCTGGCGAACTCATGATGGCCTGGTATTATGGCCCCAAAACAATGGGTAGTTTTTATGGGTAAGCGGCTATACTCACATCAATTTAGAGGGATCGCCCGATTAGTTTCGGTCCAACGTAGACCTTCCTCAAGAGCTATCGTCTGGCGCTAATGCGCACCGGGAACTAGCGCGTTAGCGTATTGGACCGATACGAATCGGGTAATCCCGATAAATTAACATGAGTACAGCCGCTTACCCACTTAAAATGAACACGGACACTCACGAATCCTTTAGTAGATTTTTTTTTTCATATTTTGTATTCAGTTGTTTTTAGTAGCCTAAGTTGTAACAAACCTCAAAAATGAATACTTTCCTGTTACCTTCGTTGCTGCTTGATGAGAGTGAAGATGTTCGCCTCTTGTAAGGTTGCTTATTTTCCATCCCATATTCTTCATATTCCCATATTCTTTAACTTTCTACTATATTGAATGTTGTGTCTGATTCAATGGAATTATGTACGTATGCCTCTATACTTTCACATACTATCAGGTTTTGTTTTTTGGAATAATCAACTTGTGTAGTATCAACTAACTTAGTCCTCAAGAGCGGCATATCATCTGTGACCAACTTTGATTTCATCATCATCATAATCACAATCCATCACCGGCGCACTACTGTCCTCTCAAGGTGAAAAGGGTTAGTCTACCAGGCTATCCAAGTGCGGATTGGCAGACTTCAAACGCCTTTGAGAACATTATGGAGAACTCTCAGACATGCATGTTTCTTCATGATGTTTTCCGTCACCGAAGGCAGATCATATTCAATTATTTATAGCGCACTTAACTTAGAACAGTCATAGGTGGTGCCTGGAATTTGAACCCCGGACCTTTGCATTACTATCTTAATTCCTAGCAGTAACCATTCAGACCATAAGCTCTCAGATCGAAATAAGTATTTTTTGTTTAGTAAAATTTTATCACTATATTTAGAACAACATTGGCGGAAAAAGAGGGTCACACGGGACACAATTTCTGTTAAGAACAGACTTAAATATAATATTATTCTAGAATATTAAAAACGGCATATTAATTAACCCGAATTTCATTAATGCACTTCAAAACCTCCTCAGAGAACTTTAACCCTTTGTTCCTCAAATTTCAGATGATACCGTTTTGACCCACTTCCTAAGATTTTCAAAAATAATAGTCTATGGATATCAAAAACTTTAAACGGTTCAGGACCGTAAAGTTTGTTTTTTAAATTGTTCTTGTTTTCTGTTTTAATGACAGCCTTTTTGCTTTGAAAATCTGTACAGTCTCTTGACAATCTATCCCTACACACTAATATACCTACTGAAGTAAGCTTTTTTCGACCGGAGCGCGTCTGTTGCGGGATCCTTTCTGAACGAGCTTATTAAAAACATTTTTACAAAGTACGCCTTGTATTAAAATGTCTATATTGTAAAGAATAAAAATTTCAGCGGCATTAACGTTAAGTTACTCATATTTTAGATTTGCCTTCTGTGCCCATAATTTCCAAATTAATTTTATAAATGTTTGTAATTATTAATAATTAATTGTTTTAAAAAAAATTGCTGTGTTTACGTTTGAAATTTGGTATGGTGAGCAAATCTCGGAAAAAACTGCTCGGTTAGTATCAATTTGAAGAAACTTTTAATAAATTGCGAATATTTAAGATTCGATGAGAAAAGGTATGAGAAATAAAGAAATCCATAAGTACAACATAAAATTTGAAGTAAATATATTTATTTTAGATACATTATACTATTTGTTACAAATATAATACCTGTTTCGAAACACGAATAGCGTGGAGCCTCACTTATATCGAGAAGAGTATCTCGAACAGTCCAAACTATTGTATTTGCAAACATCGTATATCAGTACATTATTTACTGTACATTTTCACTGGCGTTCATTTGTTCTACTATCTTGAGTGTAATGTAGAAGCAAATCTTTATTCGGATATAATATTATATTTAATAATAGATAATTTAGATTTAATAATAGCAGACACTAAAATTAAGGTGTTATTTTTAAGAGTAATTTAGAACAATTAACATAAATGCTATAAAATTTAAAACATTTCCAATGATTGTAACAGTCTAGTTATACTTTTGAAAAATGTGACTCATTAACATTCAGGACAGTAGAATTACTATACATACATATTTTAATTTTCATATATCTAGTTTCCATTCGAATTGACGGACACGTTCGAGAAATTCTTCTTGCTTAAAGGAGGCGTGTGTTAAATAGTTTAACTAGGTGATGATAGGGGAAATTCCTGATAAAATATTCTACGCTTTCAAATCCATCTGTGCGCGTTTTCAAATATCAGATATACATTTTCTTCAATAGATTTTATTCAAAATAGACAGTTTCAGCTTAAATTTTGAAATAGTTAACATTATTTACGATTATAAAATATCATAACTGCTGTCTGCTACATAATAGTTCTACGAAGTTATAAGTAAGTTAGTAAATTTTTTAATAAATTTTAATGAATTAATGTACCTTTGGCGTCAATATCTACACATAACAATTATTTCCATAAACATATAACAATTTACAACAATATAAAATAACCATTTTTGAAACAAACTAAAACTATGTCAATCTTGTAGACACTGTTCAAATTAAGCACTATTTTATTGGTAGGTAGGTTTGTTTTAAATTATTATGTTTTAAAAACATTGTTATCATATTCCTAAAATATTAATAAAAAACAAGTGAATAGTACTCGTATCTACTTTTATTCTAAAATAAACACAAAGCCTTAATAATTGAATGTACAAATAACAATGGAATTTAAACACTCTCTAATTTAAGTTGTTTTGTGGTAGGAATGTTGGTCAGTAAAATTGTTGCAAATTTTAAGACTAGGTTTCAGTTGAACCTAGTGATTATACGTCATTTTTACGTGCCCATCGTCCGAATCCTGGAAACATGGATGCTATTAGCGGTCATCCAAGTATCCCTACTATTAACTGACGTTCCTCAATTTGTTTGCATGATCGCTAATGATCGCTTACCGTTCTCACATCTTTCGAAACTATTGCTTGCCTTTACTTAATTAAATGTCGTATCCAAAAACTAACTAAACTAGATACTACTGTAGGCTCGCCAAAAAACCCAAGTCCTCTTTATCTCTTAACATAAACGTTACTTTCGACTTTTTTAAACTAAGATGACTAATTGATAAAAAAGGCACATACAAAATCCTTGAAATTTTTTATGAGAAACATTTATAGCAAAAAATGTTGTCCGTAAACACAGAGGCTAACGAGAGCTGTACACTGGGAACTTCAAAGTCTTCAGAAACCTTGACTTTTCCAACAGAATGTGGACTTAAATCCTTGCCAAACATCAAGTTTCTGGTTTAATCTCCTGTTTGTATCGGCGGTGGTTTATTAAACAGCGTATTGCATCCTTTACATTTATCATTCTTCCATAACGATATTTTTTTATGTTATGGTACGTCAATTTATATTGGATTTGGTAGGATGGAGTAAATGATTTCTAGTAGTGTGCTTTTACCTTAATGTTTAGAGTCTTGTAGAGTGTTGTAGGTACATTACCCGTCAGGTAATTTTTTCGTATTATAGCTATTATCAATGAGACAGTTATGTAGCATCTATGTTAATGGATCAAGTGTCTAGATGATTTTATAGACGTTGGACAAGTTATTCATTAAATTAACCTTTTTATTTCATTCAGCTATATGAGATAATCTAGATAATACAACGATCAAAGGAATGTGTACACATTTGAATTGGAATCATAGTATTCGAAGTAAATATTCTGAACTGTCTGAGTCAGAACTGTATAATAATAATGTAATTTTGCATAATAGTAATGACGACATTATTAAACCAAAATTTCTACACAATAGCACACTAACTAACACCAAATTGTTCGCAAGAATACTTACAAAGTTAAACTAATGATCGGGTCTTCATTATAGCGCTTCACGAATTTCAACAATACGCTGGTGCACCTACCTTGTGGAAGTTGACACCGCACTGTAGGAATAATTCATTTTGACAGGGAATATACGACTATGATAGATTATTATTTAGTTATAATTAATATAAGATTACAGTACACATATATATAAAAGATCTTATTAAAAAATCACACTCCTAAATATTCCTTTTATAAACCATCCTCATATCCCCTTAGTTACATACTATGTTACTAGAATACTAAATTTATATAGTATTATGTAATTATTATTACGACAGTTATCTTTTCATCAGACACGCAAAGTTATCGTTACTATTTAATTTATTTGATAAATATAGTGGCGCTGCTACGAAAAGTTAATAATTTTTAACGACAGAAAGTATTCATTATTTATAAAGCGCCAAGAAGCGGTAAAAAACGGTGAACAAGTAAAATTGTTTTAATGCTTCGTCTCAGAAATATGATCCAGCTATTTATTAAGTAGATTACCTTCAGAAATGAACGAGTGTTTTAGGTAAAAAATAGTAGCGGAGATTAAATTAAATTGTACTAGCACAAAATACAACTTTATCGGGGGTAAGAAGATAGTTGGCTCCCCTGAGACGTTGGGTCGAATCGCTCTTACAGACATTATTCAGATGACATATTAGAAGGTCGAACCGCGTATTAGTTTCGTCCAAAATCCTTCTTGAATAGAACGCAGGCAATTCGTAGTCCGGCGGTCTCGTTACTGTCTGTTATAGATTTTTTATTTCACCCATAACGTACATAAACATACAAGTGTATGTAGCTTTAATATTTTTTTCTCTTTTGATACTCCAATCACTTCCAAAGATCGCTTTTTACTACTTACCTCAGATACCTTACTAGACAAAACTTGAAGAACAGGATCATCTACTACAAAAGTTAAATATTTAAACTTATAATAAAACAGTCCCAGAACAAGTAATTCCACGTTATCACTTTAGTCATTCGCAAATGCTCTGAAATTGAGAACATTTATTTAAATCTTAAATAATCTGCTCAGGGCATTGGCGTTATTATCATTAGTCTAATCTTAGAATAAGACATCTCTTCTCGACAGTTTCTAAATCGTAACATGATTAATTAACTTCCTACTAAACTTCAATTATTAGAAGATTAGCGAAGATTTGACAAACACTTATTTTAAACTGGAAAACACACATTTACTTATTATATCTATTGTAATATTTTACGATAGACATTAGTGTAAAAGAACAAATAATTGATACAAACTAAATTTGACATTATAAACATTAATATAAGTAAATATGTTATCGTATGTTTAATGAAGGGTGACATCAATTGAAGGGAAGACAAACATTCAAGACATACAGTCGTACTTACATAAACAGTAGAAACCCGTAAAGTTTTGAACAGACCTGGGATCTAGGACTTAGGAGATGATACAAGAATTGCGTTTGCTGTTAGCGTGTCGCTCCCGAATCTGTTGGAGGTGAGCTAGCTGAGCGGCGGAGGGCACGTGGGGCTGGTTGGATGGGGACGGGGCGGAGCCCGGAGGACCCTGCGGCCCCGTCGGCAGCGACTGGCGACGGCGACGACGCAGCGCCGGCGAGAGATTATACTTCACCTTGGCCTGAACCAGTAACTCCTTGAAAATTTGGGTTACGTTTATATTCTCCTTCGCCGAGGCCTCAACGAAGCCGTTCTCCCAGTCCACTGTCACCACTGATTCCGTTGTATGAAATTCCACCTGAAAATCAGATCAATTTAACAAACTTAAGTTGAATACTGTGCTTAAGTCTGACATCACAGAAGGTAAATATAGTAGAATAGAAGAGAACAGAAAAGAAGAATAGAAAATATTTTATTTAATGTCAAAGCTACAACACAAAAATAAAAATAAAGACATTTTAACAAAGAGATAAAAATAAAATAATAAAATAAAATCTGGATATAAAAGGAAATAATGTGTGCCCAGTCTGACGTATATTGCAACGCACTCAGTATAATCTGTACCAACAGGATCTCAGCCAATGGTTTTCAGTGCGTCCCATTTTAGCGTAGTCCAGACAGTGGTGACAATTGGGGCAACCACTATGACATGACGGAGAAATACATACATATAGAACGTAACAAATTATATTTATACCTATATACTTTGAGGAGTATATTACATATTACAAAATTACCGTTAGGATATTTGTTATCAAAGTAGAAATCAAAAGGTCAGCCCTATTCAAAGTCGGTCGTAGGTACCTCATTCCTTATGGTGCTTCCCCGCCTAATTATCGATCAGTTTCTTGTACCAAAACTCACCGCGTTAGAGGGTGCATGTTAATATGAATAAAGCTCGATGATACAGATAGGGAAGCAACATAAAGCCTAAGACTAAGAGCACCCTGTGCGGCAACAACACCTAGCCGGCTTGATTAAAGTTTCAAACTGAAATTAATTATAATGGTGTTGCTACCTCGTCGCATGAGTTGTTCTTAGATACATGTTCTACCAACTGGAAAAGGTGAGGGATTTATCCATAATCTTATGTCAAAGATGACTTGCATATTAATTATGGCATTAAAGCAATTTTTCTAAAGGCTAGCGGACAGGCTTAGGCCATCGTTATCTTTTCCCTCCAATACCATTTTATTCAAACATTAATAAAGGAGGCAGAGTCAAAAGTCAATAACATCCAGACTTTGTGTTCGCCTAACCGTGCTACGCGTATATTTGAAGCCAGTATTTACCATTGCTCGCTGTAGGCTTACAAAAATGAAAAATATATCCCGTAAAAAAAAATCCAAATAAATCAACATAGAATTCCATCTCTGTTTCGATGTGTATGGAAAAGAACAGGCTAGCTATCGGAAAGTCTCCGGCTTCCAGCTCTCTGGAAAGGAGCATGCAACTCGTGCCGCTGTATTGGCTAATGCCCTTGCGGTTGAAGTAAGTTGAAGTGTCATAATAAAAAAAAATTGTTAGCAATTATCAAACTGATGATAGTCCGTTGCTCGTAGCTTATCGATTACCGACCGGACCAGTGATAACGAGTGTACATTAACTCGCGATTAGTATGGAAGGAACGCTTGCGTTGAAATTTGAGCTGGAGTGGGATGCTCTCGATTCAACGTGATTTATTACGTTTAACAAAAACACTGAATGCCCAAATACGACGGAGGAATAAACGTGATAGATATGTAGACTAATTGGTGTACCGGACGAAGTTTTATTCGTAGTCGTTAGGGGAGACCATTCGTCATTAGGGCGTAAAGGAGGAAAATGTAGGTTGTTTTTATTAGTGAGGTGAGGTGAAGGAATTAATGTAATATTTATGCAGAGTGTTGAGTCCGTAAAGATAAACTGACAAAGAAATTAAAGCAAAGCACTACTATTTAACATTGAATCAGGGTTGCCAAAGAATTTTATAATTTTTTTTGTAAAAAATCATTTTTTAAAAACTCAAACGACATTGTCACATGCGAAGTATGTTTGAACCGATTTCAATGAGGTTTCCATAAGAACCTTCTTTATGTATTTGCAACATTAAATAAAAAAATAAATAACAATGCCACAGCACACCAACGCATGAAACTTATACAATTCCTTTTTTTGATAAATATCACAAAAAAAACCTTGAAGTGCAGAAGCAGATAACTAAAATCTAACACTAGAAGCAAAATTTTAAATTTGTAGGGCTAATAGATCTGAAGTTCATATGAGTGAATGAGTCGTAACTCTCTTTCTATGTAACTAATGTAGAAGACTATAATTGACTGATTAAAAACGTTCTACGTGGATGAGTCGCGCACGACACAATTAACATGAACACAAGAGAGTAGAGATACAAAGTGCTAATATTAGTCTTCTTTCTATTGGTATAAGCTACTAAATTTATTTCATAATTATGCATAGAGCTAAAAAGTTACTGGCTAAAATGAAAGAGTCCAATACATTGTATGGAATTATTTTGGTAAAAATTAGGCTTATAATTAGCAATTGTGCTATTGTATATTCCAATTATATAAAAATAAACTGTAAGTCATCAGACCAAAGAGTAGGCTCTTGTGGATGAATTCATTTGTTGTGTATATCATCTAATTGTTAACAGGTACTAAGCTATTTCATTCATTTACTCATAATTCATAATGAAGCCTTGATATAAGTGACAGTAAATTGCTAAAATGTAAAAGAGAAGTCATCAAAAAATTTTGAAAATGTTTGTATATAGGGTAGGTTGTGAACTATTTATTTGTTAACAATAAACATTTTTCTTTTCTTTAATTTGTCCATTCTGTTAAAAAAACAAAAAATCTAGTTGAACAAACAAGTTCGAGAAAAAAATGTTATGCCTATAAGTGTAACTGAAAAACCAGTTAAATAAGAAAACTTTATAAAATTTATGAAATAAGGAAAAATACAGCGAAAATTTGTTTGTTTGATATGCCTTCACAGCTAAACCAAAAAACCGATCTTCATAGAATTTGGTAGAGAGATAGTTTGAACCACGAAGATGGCAATGAGGGACTCTTAATTCCTAATAAATAGACAGACGCCGAGGGAATGAAAACATAATAAACTTTACACTGACGAAGTCATCTATAAAATAGGAAAACTTTAAAATTAAGCTACAAAGTTCTACTTTAGAACTACTATAGATGTACTACATTTCCAAAAACATGGGGCTCGATCCTAACAAAGCTTTGCTCTAGTTTCTAATAAATAGCCGAGCATTCATCGAAAGATACGTAGGAAATTAAAGTGTTTAGTCTGGCATGTAAAAGCAATGTTCTTGTATAGAGCGAACCCAGTATTGGCAGTTTGGCGGATGTTACGGATATTCCGGACGTCGCTGCGAGCGAAACTACCGCTGGCATACGAGTGTAAGCGCCCTGCATGTTATAGAGCTAACCGAACTAATCTGATAATTGAAACTTAACGAATCTAAATTAACTGTTCGATAAAAATTAAGATTAATGATAGTGTACTATTTGTACGGCCGATGAAGACTGTCACGTTCTGTAAAATTATGTAACAACTTTTGCAAATGTGGAACTTTCGACAATAAATGACTATCTATCTAAATTTTTTTTTTCATTCTCTAAAATTTAATCCAAAGCCAATTTTCTTATTCTTACCCAAAACCACTACCCAAATCAGGCAGATTCATCCCATGCAGCATTGCCTTTCTATTGGCAGTTTTCGCAGGATGTCAAATCGGCCAAAACGCTTTTTATATTTTTTA
>DWLO01000300.1:0-22355 GCA_018245335.1 Dalla quadristriga
GATAGTGATAAAGGCTACTTTTTATCCCGGAAAAATGCACGGTTCCTGTGGGATAGATAAGGCAATTTTACGCGGTCGGTTCCTCTTAACTTATATACGACAGAAACTCTAAACGTTAATGACAGTTTTGCAGGGAAATCGAGGCGATCTGAGCTGATGGACAGCGATTACAGGACAACCGGTACTCTGCACTGCAATCTCTATTCAATAAATGATACGATGCGGTAACCGGAGGACATCTAAAGGAATCATTGATTTGTCGGTATGTGCATAATACGGGGATGCGGGGATGCATGTAAAAGTACCTACTGCAAAATATATCTACTTAAATAACAGTAACTTTAATAAATGCGTATCAATGTTAATACGCCACTAATTAACGATTGAAAGAAAGAGGAGTAACATCTTAGAAGAAGAGATATTATATTATGGATAATTAATTAATAATTAATTAATCATGAAAAAATTACGATTAATTAACAAGTTGTAAAGGGACAAATGAAACATCTACCTACCTATTCATAATGGAAGTTTCAATTAAATATCAGTGGTAGGTATGCTGTTCTTGATTTGCATTTGTATTTGTATTAGATATTAAGATAGGTTGTGAATATTTTATACATCGTCTTTAGTTCGGATTATATTTTGCCGTAAAATACTAAGCTCTTTTCATCAAGTTTTGCGGCCTAAAGTCAATTTACTACGCCGGCACCACTGTAATTTCGGGTGATGTGTAACTCTGCCTGGAAAAGACCTAATTTTTGCCGCTCGATCAAGCCGAAAAAGCGGCCTAAGACTTAAAATAATTTGAACCAAATAAATCCATTGCCATGTCGTTCCGTCCCGCTGTGGTGCGCTGGCCATAAGCAATCGCGTGGAGAACGTAAGCGGCGTGCTGCCTAGAGGAGGTCATGGAACGACCTTACGAATAATGCCGGATCTAACTTAGAGCGCATGCCGGCTAACAAGCTTTGTTACTCTACAAATCAATGAGCACTCAATAAACGACGTACTTGCCTATAACGGAACTATAACTCCAAAACCACATCAAAGTGCAAAGCCAACAAAAAAGATTAAAAAGAAAGCAAAACCGCTCGAGACTAACTCAATCGATCCGCAGGATTAACTGCGAGGAGATCTGACAACAGGATGTGTCAATTTAAAGTAGTCGAAAGTGTGACGAAAATTCCGTAATTCCATCTATTAACTCCCGACCCGAGGCTGAAGCGTAACTCGCTATAGTTTGCTTTGTTAACAAGCTCGCTTTATTAACGTGTGTTTTGAAGCCGGAATCGGACGCTGCGCATTTTTAAGTATAGTCGTTCATACGTGGCGTATTGAAGTGGCAGGACGTGAGCGAGTAACAAAGGAGCTCGTCTAAACAGGCCATTAATAAGGAGGCGGCTCGCGGGACTTCGTCCGGGACTTCCGCTGCATTCCGGGAACCGCTATCCCGGGACAAGACAGGAATAGCAGCAGTGATACTCCGCTCAACATCTAAATGGCGATTGCACACACTTACATTTACATAAATACGCGTACCTCTAGATACGCTTACAGTAAACGGATTTTCAGATAGCTTAAAAGTCAGACTCGAAGGGTGACAGATCAAAATGTAAGTAAACAACTCAGTCATATCTAACCATAGTTTCGACCTTGATAATAATTTCTTAATCAAGGCAGGTGAAAATAAACGGTACAATATTTGTTGTATTTTTGTTGTAACAAATTAATATTCGCATTTATAATTTTAGTAAGAAGTAAGTTTGTAACACTTCACTTTTTTTACTTCACTGCTGACTTCTGCTTTATAAAGCACAAGTGAGGCCCCACATGGAGTACTGCTCCCACCTTTGGGCAGAAGCACCACAGTACCAGCTTCATCCAATTGACTCCGTACAGAAACGCGCGGAACTAAAAGACATGATGCCAATGCCCCCATTCCTCCATCGCACCACTCGCCGAAGACAAGTTTCATCCGTTAAATTGTGGTATGAGTTTCCGTTTGAGGATTTCTCAGTTAACTATGACATGGGGTTCCATAAAATAAGCTTAAAAAGAGCCCTCCTTCAGGGCCGGCGACGCATTGGCAACTACTCTGGTATTGCGACTATCCATAGGCGACGGTGACCACTTACCATTAGGTGGCCCGTCTGCTTGTTCGATAGGCTGAAATCTATAAAAAAACGGCTTATTTTTTTTAAATGACTCATAAAAGGAAACGAAAACGAGTTATATAGATAGTAGGTATTCTTATGTCTAAATGTAAACGGTTGTATGTAATACTATTAAGTCCGTCGTTATAAAATATCAGTCATTTCATTTGGGCTTTAAAACTGTCTTAAAACAGACAGGTCAAGCAAATTAACAAACGTTGCAGAATGTAATATCAAAACGAGGGCTGCGCCTGCACCGATATCTGCCTTTGAAGTTAAAAATAAACGCGTCAGCAGAGTCGCAACGAAAATGGCAAAACACGGGATTTATAAAACAAGATTAAGAAGACGAAAATAAAAAGGAAGCAGCCCAAACAAACCTTGTACTTACAAAAGTACAAGTACAAGTACAAGTACGTACTATATAAAAGGGGAATCGAAGAATATTAATTCGCCTACTTATAACTCTATGAAAATGTATATTCTTCTGCCACATTGAAATGCATTTCTCTCTTCATCGGCATGACATTCCTTATAATCTTATTTTTCCCACAATGTATACATCTTTCCACCTATTCTCCTGTCTCTCAATAGCTATTCAATTACATTATCGTAACTATCTATTCGTAGCAACTAAATTATACTTCCAATATCACGAAAGCCTATTTCTTTTCATTGATTACGCAGACCTTAAACAGGTCAACTGTTAATAATGCATTGATCTCATGAGATATCAGTTAGACGCATTCTGTAAACTTAGTAGCTTAATCTTCTGCACGTACGACATAACCAGCGCCAGGTAACGATAGTACCGCTCTGAACAAATCGCTATAAACGACCAGTATGTTTTACCAGTTCCCAGCAATTTCATAAATACACTTATACAACACGCCACCTCAGTCCTCAGGGATAACAACGCATCTATGACCAGCTTAGATTACAAATTAGTATTACTAATATTTACAAACAGACTAACTTATACTAACATTCCTAACGCCAACAGTCCTATTACTATCGAATATTAACCGACCTAATAACACCTAATACTAACAGAACTTAGTAACGAACAGCCCCTCGGACAGTACTTCTCGTTCTTTATAACAGATGTATGCAGCAGTGGTTGGTGGGACTGCATGTCCGTTTGCTATACTTACAATATTTGTTTTTATAATACATATTCTACCCTCGACCTTAAAAGGCGATATTAAGATACAGGGACCACCTTGTTAGTAGTAATCGGTTTACGACCTTGTCAAAAATTAGCTGATAATAAATTAAGCTTAACTAACAGTCATGGAACGGAGTTTGTGAAGGTACTTTAGATGTCGATAATATGTTTTAAAAACACCTTATTTTGTCTCAATTCATGTTCAAATTGTTATTTTATCATTAAGTTCCCACTAAACCTTGAACAACATAATATAAAACTTTGATTTAAGTATTGATTTTAAAAACATTAATTATTCCATTTAAGTTTTTGGTGGTAATTATTACGACCTAAAAAAAAGAAAATAAGAATAGTTTTGTACGTAAATTTAATCATTGAATATAAAATTCATAATACTGGGATTGGTTGAAATTGCAAAACAAACTCGCATACATTTCTCAGGTATGTCGATAACAAGCATTATAATTACAGTCACCTCACTACCAGGGCTACCTGCTTTAAACATTTATCAGCGACCGAGGCTTTCGCAGTGCATGCCGATGCACCGTGAATAAGATGTTTAACTTCTTTTATTTGCACTTTCCATGATACAACGCCCGGAAGCTTACCTATAAACACTTTGAAACATCAACGCGTATTTGATTATTGACGGCTCGCTGGCGCGTTGGTTAGTGACCCGGACTGACGAGCCGTAGGTCCCAGGTTCGATTCCTGGACGGGGCAGATATTTATTTGGCAGATAAATGTTAGTACTCGGGACTTGGGCGTTAAATTGTGTTGTATTCTGTGTGCCCGCCAGCCGCAACACAGGAAATCCTAGTGCGTGGGTGTGAGTGTGTCTTACAAAAAAAATAACACTTTGAAACATCAACGCGTATTTCATGAGATTGTTGACGTAGCATTTATTTAATACAGCAGCATTCCGCACGTTTTTAATATCGTTTATTTTGTCACGTCACTACTTTGGAGGTTCTAGAAGCAAGCTTTGTGGATAATCGATCGTCGATTCGATTTGGAGCGTATCGATGCGATGTCGCGCCGCGCACCTGTCACGACGACGCGACGGTAGATCACATCGGCCAATGGATGACGAATTGATTTGGGAACGTTAAAACAGGTTGACGACTTCATCGAAGCTGTGACGACATCTTAATTTCGAATGCACTTTTATAAACGAGTGAATTATGACCCAGTAAATTCCGCATTTAAATAAACATACAAGAACTCTAGAGATTCAAGTTTAACAATTTGTCAACATAGTTTCATGAAATACAAGCATACAAAAAGTAAATAGGTGTCGTTATTGACACATCCCTTATTTATTATCTAAAGATACGTTGGGTATCAGTGAAGGGCCACCGGTACGCTCAGCACGCGGGCGCACTTTATTGAGATGTAGTAGGTAACTGCTATGTATGTTTGTGTACAGGTGACAAATAAACTAATCCGCCTCTGGGATCAGCGGAACGACCAAACAATGACCACGCAATACTGTGGTTTATTCTCAAGCGATTACGGTGCCCTGTTGACATTTAGACGGCAAGGATGTCCAAATTGAGTTTTGAGCAATTTTTCACGTAAGTGTGGGCAAACAGCGGGAGGGCGCCGACAAAGCTCCCAGGGGAGCGACCACCGCTGCCTTCTTGCGTACGCGCAACCGTGCCGTGATATCAGCAGTAATAACATCACAATCGTGGAATATCTGATAAGTTTGGACACAGATTTGAGAAGCATAGTAGTTTATTAGTATTTTTCTTTTTTTTCATTTAGTTTAAGATTCTAGTTGTTGATTGTGTTTATTATGAATCATACAGTTTATCTTAGAACTTATGTACGTAGGTACCTACTGTAAAAGTCAGTCAGAGAATGACAATGAAATTGATTTATTTGATAACGTGTATACGCGACCAGCACAATCGATCTCCAGAAGTAGCAACGCATCTGTGACCAATTACTTAGAATAGGACAATAACCCTGCTCGAGGCTGCACGGAATCTATAGACGCAATGTATAATAGGTAGGTATTATTTTTATTAAATTTATGTTATATTTTAGGGCGGCAAGCGAAATGTACATACATCGGTTTAAAAATCCATTTTACGTTGCTGGAGGTTATAAAAGGTTGCCGGCAGCCCTAGCCTCTGCCAACCAGGGTGGTGTCGCCGGCGGCGGCGCGTAGGCTCACGTTTTGGCTACCCCGCCCACCGTGGCCTATTGTCTACCCACACTACGCGCACGTGATGTCACTTTATCATCAAACGCACACATAATTAGGCACCCAAACGAGTAATGAACCTGGGAACCGCTAGACGGTCGCTTATGTAGTTAAAAAGACTACATGTCTTTGACTTTTTTAGACGATCATAGTTGCAACCGGGCCTTCACGAACTCCTATGGACACCATTAAAAATACCTGCTTAATCGGTTTTAGTTAAGTGTTTCGTAAGTTCGATCACTATTATCAATCAGTTTTAAGGCAATCCAATCCAATCGATATTTTGTATCATGTTTTGGTTTAACCTTTTCAAGTATATGTGCGTTTTAAGCCCTCAATCATCAAACAGAGAGTCTCTTTCTACTGCCTTGTTGTTAAGAAAGTAAATTAGCCAGTTATTATTTCTAATGAATATCATTTTTAGAAGGCATTAGGATGCGTGTAATCTCTGCACCCAAACGTATTAACGGATTAGGCGGGGACGGTTTTCTCGAGTCATGCCAAAAACGCTTAACAAAACGACATTATTTCCTTTGCCACCGCACTACAAAGCTGTCTATTTCTGTAGCGCGGCTAATGTAAGGTAAACACCACATTAGTGATAAGTAACAATTGAACATAATGTCCGGTCTGGCTGTGTGGCTCTGGAGATATTTATGACGTTTTCCCGGTAATAACGGATTAGGAACCGGGACGACTTGTGTGGCGTAGACGCAAAGCTTGGTTCAGTTCTGGTTTTAAAAGCACGCATTCAGCAATGTGTCACGTTTGCCATTGTACTAACTAACGCACTGCGTTAAATTTTTCAGATCTAGCCTTTTAAAAATATGCATTGTATTTTTGCTTTGTCGCGAATACTTTGAGCAACAATTCAATATTGTACGGACCACACAGTTTAAGTAGCTACGATATTTAATTTTTAAGATGGCCAGCGTGGTGGACTATGGTCTAAATCGCTACTCATTTTGAGGGGAGACCCGTGTTTAGTAGTGGGTCAGTGATGGGTTGTTATGATGATGAAGCGACAAAGCTAACAAAACATCTATTTTAAGAAATAGGGTCCAGCTTTTCACATTGTGGTTTTAGTGGAAGCCATTTATCCAAAAACAATATAACTGAAGCATACAAACTTCAAGTAGCACCTGCCACAAAGTTTCACCATCACCAAGTATTGACTGGTAGAGACTGCCATTAGGCATAAAGTCCGCCCTTTGTAATTCCTAGACGAGGTTTTGCAGATCAGTGTAAAATAACAAAAATTAAAACGAATATACTCTTGTAATAGTGTATCATACGGTAACAAAATGAATCGAATGTTTATAACTCCAATTCAAAAATCATCCATAGGTGGATATTTCGAAGTATTCGTCTGGGGAACAATGGTGAATAGTGTGGAATAAGAAAGGCGGCGACGGCGTGGGCGTGGGAAAGGCGTT
The DNA here is from genome assembly GCA_018245335.1 of Dalla quadristriga. Classification (NCBI taxonomy): domain Eukaryota; kingdom Metazoa; phylum Arthropoda; class Insecta; order Lepidoptera; family Hesperiidae; genus Dalla; species Dalla quadristriga. The sequence continues at coordinate 6,976 of DWLO01000300.1, forward strand.
GGCGCGCAGACGCTGCTAACGCGCTAGTCAAACATGCGCTTGCCAAACGTTTGGGCTTAACCTGGAAAGTATTATCGCAGCACCAAGCCGGCGTGAACGTAAAGAAATCACTGGGGCAGGTGCTGGTGGCCATAAGCCAGAGGCAGTAAACCATGTGACGGAAGCTGGGCCAATAACGGGCCCAACAGAAATTTTTTAGGAATCACTGTAAATTACGTTCAATATTTTGTTTTTTTGAAAGATGCCAAACGCTGGGGAAGACACTTGACTGGTGTCAAGTGTACTCTGGTGAGTACTAGGGCATGTAGCAATATATTTAATTTACATTTTAGAAAGACTTGGTCCATAGAATAAAATGATACCACTGAAGCCTGCAGGTACCAACAAATCTGTAGACATTATTCGCCTAACCCATAAATTCATATTTCACTAAAGAACTTTTTAAGGAATAGGGGAAATAGTAAATTTCCAAAATGGTACTTTTTTATTCTCAGTAGGTAGGTACTCTTACTCGGGCTGAAGACGCTGCTTAGCTTATTTATGCCAGATGATAATGTTATCAGTTTTGTCCCTCATATACTTCGTATTTGCTATCGGAAAGTAAATATTAAGATCAAAGTAAAATACAAAAATTAAGATTTAATACGGAAAAGCTAACATTACTGAATGAACGAGTAGGGACTGTGTTGTGTAAGTCTACGGAAAATAATTCTTTTGATTATCCAACTCATTGTAATTGGAGCAATTACACCGCCGCCGTCGTTAAAACATTTTAAGCAATAAACTCTGAAAGTTATTCGAACTATAATGGGCGGTTCACGGCAAAATTATGATTAAATTATTTATCAAGGGTATTAAAACTTTCCGTGTAACAGTACAGAGGTCCATAATCAATGGTTGAGCTAACATGAAGCTCTCATGTGAACCCAAGGAGCATGTGATGTGTGACCGCGCCAAGCAAGCGGAGGTGGCAAGCGGCTCAGAGATCCCTATCGCCTCTCACACTGCTCTCACGTCGCGTCCTGGTGACTAATTGCCGCTGCTCACTCACCGTGAAATTATACGATTATAACACGTATCTTCAAAAAGCGTTTTTGGTAGGAAAATCTCGCATTTGACGTGCAGTCTCTTCATTTCGTTGTTTTTTGATTGCGTCTGTGGCAAAACATTATAAAAGTTATTTATTTAGGACAACCAACAAGACATAGGTACGCTATATAACTATACACATAATAAATCTAGTCTACGCTATTAGCTAAATGTTGCCTGTTACCTTAATTATAGGTTACCACGGCATCGTAGGGAAGCTTTTTTCTTAAAACTTAAACAATTATATGATACAATATTATAAAGGTTACTTAGTTAACTAATAAAAACAAAAACAAAAATAAAAAACGTACAGGGATGTAATGCGCTGTGAAGTTAAAATTACGTTTGATGGCTAATATTGATGTATCTAATGATTTTTATTGCAAGAAGTACAATAGAGCGCATAAGTTGAGACATTCATAAATCCATTAGTAGGTATGTAGTATAAAAAAACACTTTACGAATTTTTCTGAACAGTTGCGTAACATTTTCCTTTCCACGAAAGCATTTTTTCCAAAAGAGCCCGATTGCTAGTTAATTACAGATTTATAGAATATAGTGTTATCTGATCCGCTGCATTTCCCACTCTTAATTTATGCAACTATCACCACCAATGCCGGCACTTTCTTACAGGTCGAGGTTCGAGCCCAATGCCCGCTTTAATTGGCGGCTCCCTGAGAACGTCGGGATAATTATCGCTAGAGACATTACCCGTGTTATTATCTGGACGTCAAACACACACTAGCGCTGGCATTAGGGGCGTTTACCCTACATGCAGTGGGTAACTACGAATGGTAATTCGCGCTTGTGCACAATTCTGCTTCGGGATAAATACACGCATTCTTTGCTGTCCTGCGAGTTCTGCTGTGCACGTGTTCTTAAGTTTACTGTTGATTTCATTCTTTATCTCAAACAGAGATACCGATGTGTGATTCTTTGACTTTAGGGACGTAAATAAACTGTTAACTTTCGTAGACGCATCGGAATCTCGCATTTTCATAACCTATCACATTTACGTTTCCATAGACATAACGATGTAATCTTGAATATGTGTATAGTTAAACATTGTTAACAATTGCTTCTTTTAGACATTCTTAAAGTGCTACAGGGATGCCGCGGCCGGCGGGCCGACAGCGCACCGCTCGAGGCGGTATGACGAATCCAATTAACGGCAGTAACGAATGCTGTCGGACGTACACTATTTATGTTTCCTACAGTCTCACTGTAAATATTTAGCCCTGGACGCGTCTGGCATCGCCCTTTTCTTATCTCTTTATCGGGCCCGTAAACGATTTCACGGGCAATTCCGGGCGCACTCGCCGCCGACAACGAACACGATACAGATTTGTAAATAAGCTTTGGCAATGGCACCGCCTCGCTTGGAGAGCGGTTCTCGAAAGGATCGACGTGTTTGTTTGTATCGGTTCGAACGGGCAGATAGCAGATAGGAGTAGTAGACACGTAGACACGTCTCCGACGCGAGAGGAACGAACCGCGTGGACGCGGCGCAGTAAATCAGCTATCGGTGAGCAGACGACGTCGACGGCGACGACCGAGACGGCGAGGGCGAGTCGCGTGGGCATCGTGATGTCGGCCGATTATCTGCTAATTTATACGCGCCGCTCAACTTCTGTTTTCTCATATAATATTATTCATTTCGACACTGCAAACGAGCTCGCTAAATATAGCGAGCGGCATTCCGTGGACTCCTTGTTCTCGGCTAACTGTCCAATTCTTTTATTGTCCTTTTTCATATTTAAATGCCAGTTACTCGTCGGAAAGGCAGCGGTCCTATGCGGAGGAGCTTAGCTACTGGCCGCCGCGGTGATGTCACCGCGCCATCATCGCGAAGGGGCCCGTTTTGGAATCTTTACGATCGACACCTCCACAATAATATATACTCGAAGCAGTTCATTCACCGGCACAACAATGTATTATATTTGCACTTACATGTCATTGTATTTGCAACCTATCTATGCGCAATCTAGTAACTTCCGTGACTTAACTTTTTTGCTAAACTCGGCCGTCTTACCGGTACCTACTTAAGTTCTCATGCAGTTTCAATTCATAAATCGTACGAATAAACAATACTTAGGTAGGATACATAAATAGTAACAAAAAACAAAAACAAAACAAAATAATATTGTGTGCTCTGTGCTGTGAACCCCAAAATATTCGGCGGTCCAGGTGTTACGCATCAAATGTAAACTCATTAAATTGATTAATTCATTATTGCTAGCCACAGTCGCAGAGCTACGATTATGGAATCGTAATGCTGTGTTACAGCTATGTTTTAAGTCATAAAATAAGAGAATATCACGTTAACCCGAAGCACTTCCACCTCGGCAGGTCATGCTTCATAAACCCTGGGAAAAATTAAATTTAGATCCCGCCAATCTTAATAACGTATAAATAAAGGTCCGAGTTTTTTAATACTATGCATTATGTTTATGTATACGAAGAGGTTCATTTGGATTTTTTATTAGTTTTTATAAATTATAATTCAACGAGCAAGCACACGGGCCACCGCATGGTAAGTAGTCACCGTCGCCTATGGACACTAGCGACACCGAAGGTGTCGCCAATGCGTCGCTGACCATGAAGGAAAGCTCTTTTGGCGTCATTTTTGAAGAACCCCATGTCATAGAAATCAAATTTCATGTTTCCATCATCAATCATATTTCATCGGCAATCATCGAACAATCATATATCTTTGGCCTTGGGCATGAATTCGAGCGATGCGTCTTGGGTTTTCTTATTCAAGTAGGAAGGTATGTCGCTTTAAACAAACTTTTGTGTTGTAGTAATGTAGCAAAGTAGGTCATGTACGATAGGCACGATGAGATAGAAGAATCTCAGGCGCGCTGTGACGGCGCCAACTCCGAGAAGGGATAGTACAGGTAAACACCGTGATGGCGAGTAAATAAACACGAGCAAAGGGCACAGGTGCGTGTGATCTCGCCGTGCGTGAAATTACTGTATTGCCGCGGTGTGGTCTTTGAAAAAATCGTTAAGATTACACGAACCATCAACCCCCGGCGACGATTCGCCACGGACACCTCCAGAGGCCATCATCATTTGTCCCTCTCAGGTTCATTACCCTAAGGGATGCCTCTCTTTTTTGTTTAATCCCAAATATTCCTCAAACACCTTCTTATTTACGTACAATTTTGTCTTTGTTATCCTTCTACCGCTGAACAAATATTGTGCCAAAAGAAACCATCTTGATTTATTACACAGGTCGGCGATGAAAAAAAAGTCTTAAACTTTTACTTGGATAATCATGAGCTTAAATAATTAAAACTTACACTGTAATGTTTTGTTGCGTATCCTACAAAAATTTGGTTTGTATCACATTCACACACTATATACTCAAGTAGGTAGGTACTAAAGACAGTCTACAGACCTAATTAACTCCGTTATCTTTACTACCTCAATAAATTTTTTAAGGATAATTCAACCCACTCCTAATAACATAATAATGTTGTTTAAATGGCAAACAATTAAATTGGAAAAAAATAATTACCAATGTCTGGACATCTTAAATATCTCGCATTGTCTTCAGTAAACAATAGGTGATATAGAGAAATTGATGTCCGGATTAATGTCAACGAATATTTATTGGAATTATACTTATGGCATGAGTAAAAAAACGTGTATTTAACGCTTAGTGTCCGACAAAGATATTTAGATCCAACCTAGGCTAGGGTAAACGTAACTCAAGTCGGCTTAACAAAACTAAATGAAAATTGTACACAAAATCTTATCTTACAGCTGTGCCCATGTGATAACATTTGTTTCTGAGATGAAATCAGAACATCAAGAATGGATCGATGCGACCGACGGGCGCTTGAGGTTCGGGCTTCGGCCGGGCGCCAAGATCGCAACGATATCGTCGCTAGAACAGTAATCGTCAATAAAATCTCAATTTAGATGGCACCGATACCGTGTGAGTTACGGACGAACAGTCGGTCGGAACACGAAAACCTACTCGACGAAGGAATGCGCCCGCGACAGGACCTGCTAACGAATTAGGTATTTCAAAATGAGGGTTACATCCATTTTGTTTTACAACTAGCTTTTGTCTGCGACTTCGTCCTCGTGGACTGTACCTGTTCCTGTTGTAGCGTTTGGTTCGATTCTGCATTCGTGCAATCTTTGGTTTTTAAAGCAAAAATTTGCTCCGTCGATCCAGGTCAACAACTATATCTTTGACAATATTATCGGTTCAGAGGTTTACTCGTGAAAATATAACCAATAAACAGACGGACAAACATACAGACATGCTGTGTGAAAATGCATTCTCATGAAAATTTATGACGCGATTTGGACTGAATCCATCACTTTTTTAAATTAATCCTTTAAGGAAACCCTGCAGCAAATTAGTAAAATACGCGTTATCATTAGCATCTCATAGCGAGTATGAGCCTGGTCCATGGCTACAGCAACTGAAGGTAAATAGCTAAACTGCAGGAAGTGTCTCCAATGATACTCTAAAAGACGTAATGCGCTCAGCCTTGGAGCCGAGTCTAATGCCGTGTGATCAGCTCATATAAATAAGCACCTATTTATTGCAAATTTTGGTTGATACCTTTCAATATAGATCCTGTATAGATATTGAATAAGTGCTAATGTACATACGTCTGTCTCTGATGTGTGGCAAATAAATCGTCACATGAAGATAATCGAAGCTTATTGAAATTTGCCAGTTAGCGATGTTGATTGGCGAGATCTAGCCCCACCCAGGATTTCACTATTATAAGTACTATTGACGGACAATTATTCAAAACATGAGATTTGAAGTTTTGAATTACGCCAGTGCTGCAAACTGCATCAAGGTTTACTTGCTAACTTACTATGTCACACATTATAGACGCCTGGACACCAGCATACATTACCCATTCATCGTCATCACAACCAATCACCAGTCCACTGCTGAGCACGGGTCTCCTCTCAGAATGAGAAGGGTTAATCATCATCACATAAACCATCTCCCGCCCACTACTGAGAACAGGTCTCCTCTCAGGGTTAGGCCATAGTCCATCACGCTGGCCAAGTGCGGATTGGCAGACTTCAAACGCCTTTAATAACATTATTGAGATCTCTCAGGCATGCAGGTTTCCTCATGATATTTTTCTTGTACGTTAAAGCAGATAATATTTTATTACCTAAAACTAACTAAAGGTTACGCACATAACTTAGAAAATTCATAGGGATGCCTTATCATAAGTCAAAGCCTGGGATTTGCACCTCAGACCCCTCGAGTAGGAGGCCGAAGACTCAACCACTCGGCTTCACCATCCATGCATCCATGCATGTATCCATCAATCCATCCATACAGAATGTTTAAATACTACCTAACATTACGCCGGCCGGCGCGGCGGCGTCTCTCAGCCGACGGGGAGCGAGAAGCGACTCCGGCGATGTGCTCGCACCGCTAATGACGGCTTGACGCCTCGCCGACAGCGGCACGCCTACGACTATTTATAACACACCTTTGTCTTTTTGCTCGCACCTCACTGGCCAGTCACAGATAAGAAGTGGGCATTTAAAAATAAATTTGTCGAAAGTGATAAATGATGGATATAACTTTTATTATTTCAAATTAAATTAACGATCGGAGCCGAACGTCTACCTTTTCTCACATTAGAGTATCTTATCTGGAATGATTGCTTCCATTACCCCAGAGAACGGACACGTTGTTTTGTAGCAGGGGAGAGATAAAGAGATTAATGCGTAAAGCAATTAATTTTGATTGAGGTGTATTTTATTAAGTAATTGTTTTTGTTTCTGACCGCACCGTAAAATATTAATATGTACACAAATTTTACAGAGAATTCATTACACGGTCTCTTTTTGTATCTAAGTTATAACACAAGAAAGGGCCGTAGGTTTTAGGTACTCGTGAACTTACATTATTATTACCTCCTAAATTATTCATAATTATATTCGTTTCTGTAGCAATTACTTATGGGTACTGTTATGGGAAATGACTGTTAATTTATAGGTATGCGTGAACTACAATTATCGATTTATAATTTAGATTTAGATAAGTATATAACTGAACCATGCCAACCTACAAGTGGCTTATTATACATATTATTATTAGAAGCATATACTCGTAATAACGGCAGGAACGCTAATTATGTGGTAGAAGATTTTTATGAACTGCTTAATACCTACTCTTTTTTCCATTATATGGAATACTTACATGGTTAAAATGTTGTTTTCATTACTTCGGGATCTGTCTATTTATTCGGCATCAAAAGTCTCGTGTGACCATGACTCCAACGACATCTCAACCAAATTCTATGAAGATCGGTTGTTTGGTTTAGCCGTGAAAGCGTATCAAACAAACAAACTAATTTCCGCATTTATATTAGTAAGCTGTACGCATGTACTCGTATTCAGTTAGTATGATATGACACTATAAATCTACGTTCAACTTAAATTATCAATGTTATTATAATTATAAAGTTATTATGCATCCCGAAATCCGTTTTAGGCGTGTGTCTGTTCCCACAGCGGGCTTTAATACATTTTCCATGTTCCAGTTAGCGCCTCATAAATTGATTAAGGGTCTGCGGCGACGCACAAAAGTTTTTTGTACTGCGGGACAGGTAATACTTAGCGGCTGCCTTCCAGGGCCAACTAACATTTGTACATGGACTGGTGCGTATGTGTTAATGTAACCTCGTAAGAGAATAATTTTAACTAAGTGAAAGTCTTTCTGTTCAGACTCGTCTTTACACTTTTAAGCAGAGAAGCACAAAACATAAAACAATATAATAATATAGTTTTTTGAAACTAAGATTCTTATCTTTGTCTGGAAGAGATCGCTGACTGGCGATAAGAGATAAGACCGCCTTTTATGTTAATTCTATTTAGTTATTTATTTGTGTACTGTATTTCTCTTTTTTAGTGCATAATAAAGAATAAATAATAACAACAATTGTATTGTATTGTATTCGCGTTTGACTGAGACCACGCTAGAGGGCTTGCTAGGTACGGTCTATAAGAAGGCACGGTTGCCTAGAAAACCTATTGACTCTAGCCGTGAAGATGTCCAAGTAATATTTTCAGGGAACAGACGCCGGCATGGAGTTTCATTCCTTCGCTGTGCGTAGGAAATACGATGACGAAAAACGCCTTGTACGTGTCTAGGAGATGTTAACAAGATAAGGATGGTATTTGGCCGTACGTCAAAATTTTCGGTGGTAGGTAGTGGCTGGGGGAATCAGTTCATGAAAATCCTGTGCTCGTCCTGTAGAACAGAGTAAGGCGAGCAACTTGACGGCGGTGTTCGAGGCTCTGGAGCCGAGACTACTACGATAGGCACTAAACACTCATACTACTTAAAAATAATAGAAACTTGCAACACAATTTCCATTCCACTTATTAACTGCTCGTCAAATTACGTTCTACAATTAAACTCCATGACCATTTCACGCCAAGAACCCGTAATGGAGTGAACTAATTTCCTGACAGGAAATTGCTTCCCTGAACGAGTAGGCAACATTTCCCTAAGAGCTTCGGATCGAGTCATCGTCTAACCATCAATCATTTTCTTTCTACCAAATATACAAATGTAGAAAAGCTTAACAAAATATCACGAGCTTTCCATACAAATTACACCATGTGCTATTAAACAGCAATATTTTATCATTTGTCATATGATAGATGAAGAGGTCTTAGCTAGACACATGAAAATGATTCGGCTTTAGCTGCCTACAGCTTCAGTGCGTAAATATTCGTATTGTACTGTACTAACGAGAGAATTGTGGTTCGCAGATAAATTTTGTTTTTGAGTCTTGTTCGTTTGTGATGTCAAACCAGTGAGAATATGCGCGAACTATCCTGTAGGCTGTAAACGCCGCCATTTTTCGCGTGCTTAGAATAACGTCGCAAGACCCCAGAAACGTAACCCAAGGACTACACACACCTTACAAACGTCTACCCCTTATCATCGCCGATGACGTCACGTTCCGATTTAAACATGGCGTTGCGTTTCGCAATTTTAAATTCGATCGCCTATTATGCACATTGCATTTATAAAATAAAAAAATAATGGCTTAGATTCAATGCCATAGCGATAAATATGCGAAAAAGAAAATTGTACTAATCATAAGCTACACGCATATACGAGCTTGCGAGCGGTATGATATGACACATTAGTAAATATGTATACACGCCGCAATGCAGTAATTTTGTGATTTAGCCGAAGAATTTTGGTAAGTTCGAACAAAAAACATGAGGTGACAATATAAATAACAATTTGGCCCACCCCGTTCGAATGTGGTTCGCCCGGATTAGCATAAGAATGCCGCATCATGAACACCCACGGCCCTACACTGTCCGTTGTTGTCTCTTTATACGTCGAATTTAATTTTGATTTACGGCTATCTATACAATTGTACGCAAAACATTTTTCGATGCAACCGAGAAAAGAATACCAACACATTCGTGACAAAGGGCTCGGCGGTCACCGAGCCTCTGGCCATATAATTATAATTATTTAGATTATGATATTCAGATATCGTGTTTATACACGTATAGTTTCGTTTGTATTGTTGTGGTGTAACCTTTACCTAATTTACTTAATTTTATTTACATCCCCATCATGTCAAATAAAGTTTATATCTTCTAAATGTTGATAGCGTTTGCAATATCTTCTATTCTGCACATTCCGTGTATATCAAAAGATAAATATAGATATGTAGATGTATATCAAAATATATGCCGCAGAAGTAGACCAAATATTATATGAATATGCCAGTAAGTATTCGAGAACGACTCTACATCGCATAACCGCCCAACGTACTTATGAAATGAAAACTAATAGCCATAAAATTTAAAGCTCAAACCTTTTAATTAATAACTTTATTATAAAAGGCAAGGGACCAGATGGTGATAAATCACGTCCCACATTTAGGCGACACAATTAAGCGCTTCTTAAGATTCCTTTATGCAAATATCGGTGGAAATCTACCTCTCGGCCTTAATTAATTGAGGGTAAACTTGTGTTTGACATTAAAGTGATGTATGCGGGCTAATCAGATCGTCTAATTATTTTAAAATGGCCCATAAATTTCAAAGTAGCTTTTTATCTTATGATCGCGGTAAATTTTAGTGTTCCGTGCTAAAATTTTGAAAATGGAATACTCACTGTCTGTCTTATTTTATAGACTTTAAAAATGTTTACGTTATACGCCCAGAATACAGAATTCTGTATTCTGAGGTTACAAGTGACAAACGTGACAAGTGTAAGTTGTTGATATTTTTTTAGTACTTAATTATTTTTGATTTTGATGTAATCAGAATAGCAAACGAGCATGTAGTTACACCAACCGCTGCCACCTTTAGTTCTGTTAGTAGGTATTAGTTATTAATAGGAATATTAGTTGGTAAGTATTCGTTAGTACTTAATAGGACTGTGGGAGTTAGGACTGTTAGTGTACTGGTTACGGGCTACGGCTTACGGGTTAAATTACACTGTGTATCTTAATACACCATTATTTTTAAATTATTAGGTAATTAGGTATTAGGTAATAGGAATTAAAAAAGAGGAAGTAGGAAAGCAAAATAATATTATACTTAAATTTTTAACCCCAAAGGGTAAAAAAAGATAGTCTATAATTTTTCCAGGGTTCTTGCACCATAAGAATCCGTTCAGTAGTTTGTACACGTGATGTAGTAACCAACATCCAACTATCTATCCAATTAATTTAATAAGGAATTGAATAAAGATATTAGATTATGACTACTGTTGCGTTGCGTTGTAATACTAATTTAATTTATTCTGTCTTATTTCATATTCATCATTCGTGATTAAGAAAGCTCAAGAAGTTGTCTGAAACGCACCCCATTTAAAAGTAAACAAAGTGTCGCTATCAAAATACCGAATAATAAACGACGGTGCTCAGTGTTAATACGCATTTAAGATAATATATTTTAGGTTACAAAAATAAATGTCCACCTAATAAATCGTGCTGGACCTTATCGTATTTCGAGGCACGACAGTAATGACCAGATAAGGATGTGGGTCCTTTTGGTGGATGGTTTTATTGAACTTAACTTTTTCGTTTACGTCCGGCTGACCGAATGAATTTGGTTCGATACTCTTTTAGGTCTCGAATTGGCTGTCGGGACTTGGGTGGTTTGAGGACGCGCGCGAGGCGAGCGTAATCGGCGTTGCATCTTAATTTAGTTGTCTTGTATTGTGGAGACGAGCGGCGCTACGGAATAATTTTATAAGCTGCACCTAACCCACGTCCACGTCAAAGCACACCGCCGCTATATACACATACATATTTACTCTGACGTTGCTTAACTGCCTATTTACTAAACAAACGTCGTCTTATATAAAAACTGGTAGTGTCTTATGTTTTAACGATAATGTACAATGTACCAAGCTACTGTTTGTCCTGCTTGCCTAGGTAATTGCCTATTGCAAGTGCAACCTATCTTCCAGAACCCACAACTTCCTTGAACATGAAGGTTTAAATTAATCATCTCAGCAATTGCACGTGGTTTATAGTAACGCCAAGATTGGCAAGTTATATTTTAAATTAGTCCCACCGAATCCGTAAACAAAAACAACACGGATCTTTTTCCCTGTCCTGGTCCATGTGAACAAATATGTCATTGTCTTATTACATTCCAAGCAAGATGATTTTTCGGCATAGGACGGACACACTGACAGACGCAGACTCAATAATTATGTTTTTGTGCTAACTGTTATTCATAACACTAGTAGATATAACCCACAATTTTGTTCTAATGATGCTCCAATGATCGTACGTGTAGAGTGATATAAAATAGGTTTTTTATGTGTACCCATAGTGATATAAAAAGATTACAACTTACCACATTGACGAACTCTTGAAACGTAATGGCGTCGCTTGTAGCACTGCGTGCTTTATCCAGCAGAATCTGACACAGACAGCAAAGAATAGAATGCAGTTTTAACTTTATAATGCAATTATTTGATATTTTACCTGTAAAACTTTCCGGAAGGATTGCAAATTGGTATTTTTATAGAATTCATGTACTTCCGGAAAACATACCAGCTGTGCCGCTTTAAGAGCACCAAATGATTGGTCTACTGGGTAATTCCGCCACACAGATAAGCATACCACACTACTATAATTAAGTAGGTACCTACTTAATTTAACTAATATCCTATCTTAGTTGTAAAGCAATAGAAAGGTCTTCTCTTAGCAAAACCCTACTGGACCCGGTTGAATCAACGGCGCTGATTTCCAGTTCCACGCAAACAAATGTAGATGTTTTTAGGTAGGTACCTAGGTACGTAGGTTTCTTGGTGAAACCTACCTACGATAAAGCTTATCTTTTAAAATGTTCACATATGAATAAAAGCAATACTACGTGAATGCTACCAATAATTTATTTATTTACCTCACGTTTATGGGGTGGCACTTGAGCTATAAAATCGGGGTTTTGAAGGGTCTGTAAGAAATCTGGCCAAGGGATCTCGCCAAAGCCCTCCGGATCGAACTACCGACAAACATAAACACTCATTAATATATAATTCACACCTCCAGCGGCGATACGGTCACGTACAAAAACGTTAAATTGAGATTTCGTCGGAGCCCCCGAAACGTCATAATCACCAGCCATTCCAAGACTTCGCATTATGTGTGTATAATTCTGTTCATTTCATTTCCAAAAAGATAAGGACAAAAAACTTTAAGCGCCCCTATCTGCGACCGCGACTCGCATTATCTCAATGTTACCTACGTGACAACACACCGTTTGATGGCGGCGCTCCTGTCACTCTTTATCTGCTTATAAAAATGTTCGTCCCTGCTTCTGTACATTTTAATCAGCCAAAAACAAAAAATATTCCTTGAAATTTGTCTCCACCTCGTAAACGATACTTTTATGAAATATGCAAGGGCCCAACGACCGCGCCAAGCTCAGAGTGTCGTCAAAAATACCTGACAACCAACATTTTGTACGAACAATATAAGTAAGGATAAATAATTCATGTAAACAATATTAAAAAGCCATAGCCACTTTAGTGCTTACGTTGTCAACCTACTTAGGTGTAGTTCGAGTACAAACGTGACAGTAGTCACGTTAATTTTTTGTAGTTGATGATATCTGATGATTGTATCATTAAATAAAACTTACCCTATCAAACAAAAGGCGCCATTTCTGAAACAAGAGGAAATTAAGGTCAGGAAATTAATTTCCTACATTCTTTTAGCCTGTTATCATAAATTATTGTTGCAAAGTAGATTTAACCGAACTTTATATTATTTATTCTTAAGTCCGCTGTCGAAGCGCTATGGTCGCGAGGCGAATGTGAATCGCAACGATGAGTGACTGCTAGTGGTAAAATTTCAATCCCGGTTGTTATCGTTATCGAAGGCCTTCAGACGGCCTGAAAACTTCCGACACTCATGCCACTAACCCACTCACCAATACGCATTGGGGCAGCGGGGTGCAAGGTGGTGGAGCCATGCCTCCTTAGTAATGATACCCGTGCGCTGCACTATAGGTTGCCAAGTCCAATAAATATTAACCCATAAAATATTAGTTCAACAAAGTATTACTTACATCATGCATCAACTCCCGTCGAATTTCCGCCTCGTCCAACTCCGAGCCGAGGTCCGTGTGGTCCGTGTCGTAGAGCGGTTCGGCGGCGCGGGACAGCGACCCCAAGGAATCCCGGGCCGAGGCGAGCGACCCTGTGACCGTCGGCAGTACTCCGGCCTCAATCCCGGATTCCATGGAGGTGTTAGTTGAGATGACCGTGACGGTGGCGGCGGGCGGCGCGCGGACCTCCCCGCCGGCGCAGCCACTGCCCACCCAAATGGACATCTTGCTGGCAACACCATCCACACCACTACCAGGGACACTTCAATATTTCAAATCTGATGCGCTTCGTGGTTTTTTAGACGCGCAGAAACGCTTGGAACTCCCATCACTAGCCAAATACGAGCTCCAGATTTAAAGTGTAAAATATGTAAACGTGCTCTTATGGACCGATACAACGGACGATTTTGAAATGATCTTGGCGATTTCGCGTTCTAATTTTATACTTTACGCTCGTTCTCTTCTTTAAGTAATATCGGAGGACAGATATTTCTGGACCGCGATTTTGGACCGGCTTATGTGGACAGGTTTTTGGCTGGATTTCCGATTAATGCGTTCTAAGGGTATAAATAGTAGGAAAATGGAGGAATTCTATAAGGCACGTTACATAAATAAACTCTATTTAAATATATATTTTCTAGTTCTGTATACCTGAAACAATATAACGTAACATTAAAATAAATTGACAAACGGTAGATAGAAAATTAATTTTCTTTATTAGTCCTTTATTAGTACTTAGTAATAATACTCCACAGGGATAGCAACGCATCTGTGGTCAGCTTTGAATAGGCCAAATACTAACGACTACTAACTGGTATTACTAATATTAATTACTAACAGGACCAACTAACCAACTATCAGTCCTACTCGAGGTTTGTCACAGGTGTCTATGGGTGGCAGTGGCTGGTGGGAATGCATGCTCGTTTGCTATTCTTATGATATAAAAAGGTATAGTGTTATGTCATTATGGAAAACTTCAATGAGCTTCAGAAGTCCCGTCAGACAAGTAGACGGTCATTTTCATTTCGCACCAACACTCCCAGATGTTGAAACGGACTGGGGCCATAAGAATAAACATAGTTGCTACAAAAGAGTTTTCTATAAGGTGAAAGTAAAGTTTGTACAAAAACTCGCATTAAAAGTTTATTAAACCTTGTTCTAGGTGGAAAAAAATGGTCATAAGTTTGATTAAACAATATAACCTATTAAGTATTCCTATAATATTCTGGTCAAAACCATTATCTTAATAAATCCTAACGTTTATTTTGTGAAATGAGCTAAAAGAAAACTTGGCATATCAATTCCAGAGTCTGGCTGGAGCCTGTCTGAACGACTGACCGAGCTCTACATATTCCGCTACGGTTGCTACGACGCAAATCTACGGACGAAATACGAACCTATGAAAACTGCTTGTAGGTTGAAAATATGTCACAGATCTGTCCACAGAACATAATTGGAACAGTCTGTTTACTAATTCTACCTCTGTGCTCTTTAAGTTAGGTTTTAACGTTTTGATAGACAAGGATCATGTTGAATTTAAACACTAACGTTAGTATTTTTTTTACTAGAAAGCTATATTACGAAATATATTGCATGCCGTGGTATCCTGTAATTAAGGCAACATTTAGCTTAGAACATAGACTAAATGTATACTGTAAATAATGTTA
>DWLO01000301.1:0-22342 GCA_018245335.1 Dalla quadristriga
CAATTATAGAAAACCTCAGAGATTTTGATAAATATTATAGTAATTGTTATTGTCTCTTTGTACCTACCTACTTATTCCATTCGTTATAAAAAAAAAATTACAGTCTCATAGAGTCCATCATAACTGATTGAGAAAATTAAGGAACATCGGGCGAGTCGAGAGATAAAATAGGCGACTCCATGAGCGCTTCGGAGCTTTGATGGGCGCGTACAGCATAATCAGCTGTGTTGTTATCATTAACAGTTATGGCTCAGAGTCTTGCCTTTAGATGGGCTAAATCATCCAGCATTCGAGTTGGACACTAACCCCTTCACCAATCCGCACTGTAGCATACATAGGTAAGTAGTTCGGCCAGTCTGCTCGCGGCTAAAATCAGAACTTATTGTAATGTCAATGCAATTTTTTACTTGATGTACTGGATCTAGATCACTTATTCAAACTTTCGGATTTCAATGTACGCCTGGCTACATTAACTGCATCCTCCAGACTTATCTGGCGCGCACTATAACAAATACGATCTTACTCAAGTAAGGTTCCAGTAGGAGTACATGGCAAAAAACTGCAGCCTTATACTATACAGTCCGGTAAGACTAAAAACTTAGACACCAAATTTATCTAAGCATCTGGATTTCTCAGCACGGCCCATCGATGCCGCTCGCGGTAAGTTTAAATTAGGTAAAGAAAGAATTTATTATTCTCCAATCTCTCTGAGCCCGCCACAAATCACCGTGCTCCTTTGAATATAATTGAAAATACATTACGCAACCAAATTAAAGTGGAAAGTGGTACAAGTTAGTGGAAAGGGCGGCAGGTGGCGCCCGCGACATCTCCCTACCCGCGGAATGTTTTGGCATAAAATATCGTTTCAATTATTTACGTGAAAGATTTATGGCACTTAGAAAAGTGCGCCGAGAAAAAACTGCGAGAGACGTGTGCACGAAAAGTGTTTTTCTTGGGAAAACTTATAATGGGTATGAGTGTAGGGAAAGTTTTTGAATCTCTTTTCTATGGTAATTTGTTTTGGGCGCGCTTATAAAGATATTACTGTTCGTCGGTTTCTTATTGTATAATTAATGGCGGTGTACGAGACGATTAGATATTGTTGTTTCACTACAGGATTCAATACTGGGGCCCTAGACAAGTGTCAGTCGTTCGAACGTTAAGCGATTCCTCGGGTATCCGAATGGTCCTCACACAAATGCTTGGCTTTTGTAATGCTGATAGCGCCCATGACACTTCTGACACTAATCATTGTTGAGATTAACGATTCTCGTGGACGCAAACATAGAACGCAATTGAAAATGGCTGATTTTTTGACGTTTGATTGACGATCCCCCGGCGAATGTGATTTGACTAACCAATTCTTTAGCGATTTTCGACGCTATGACGATTGACCACGTGACTCTCACGTGATATCGCATGTCAATTCCATACAATTATCGTCATCGCTAATAGAATATTGGTACTTTGTCTAGGTTCCCAGAATGAACAAAAAACCAGTCAGAAGTCAGTGAATACCATTTTTTTCCGAAAAGCAAGACAAGATTCAAAACTTGATTCTTTATTTTTTTTAAATCACTTACGTAATAAAACAAACTTATAAATATTCAACAATAAATAATGTCAAACGGATAGTAATTTATTGCTACAAGAAAATCCTGTTGCTTCTTCTAAAACCGGTGGTAATCGTTTACCTTAACAAGTGCTTATGGCTATAAATTGTTTAATTAAAGTGAAACAAAAAAAGTCTATTTACACGTCTATGCCGATGGTAAATACTACAGGGACGTAGGTACTTATGAATTTAAAGTTCTATTGGAACCCACTATCTAATAGTGTTTGGTGTGTTATTTTCTAGTGCGACAACTTACTTACACACTGTTCATATCTTTTCTTTTTCTTCTATCTTTATAATGCCACGATGACATCTGAAGATGATTGTACGTAAGTTAAAGTTGTTACTATATTCAACTGGACGTACATAATTTTAGTGAGTAAATCTTTGTGTTAGGCTTTGTCTTGTCTTAGGTAATTACCTACCTATGCTGGTGGACACCAAATATTTAACTTCTAGACTAAAACTCAAGGCTTCCGACAAGACTAACGACTGCTATCTTACGCTAATTGTTACGTGCTCTCCGAAGCGTGGATACGCTCATGAAATTTTACCACTAGTGGTCCAACGACTACTCTGCGGCACGTTGGTTAGTGACCCTGACTGACGGTGACCTGTGGGTCCCGGGTTCGACCCCGGCCGGGGCAGACATTTATTCAGCATGTATGTTTATACTCGGGTCTTGGACGTTAAATTGTGTTATTAGCTTTGTGTCTGCCACCCGCAACACAGGGAATCCTAGTGCGGGGGTGTAAGTGTGAAGCGTTTATATAAAAACTACCGACCGGTCCCGAGCTTGCGTAACTACAGCGATCAGTACAAATGCGACAAACTGCGCCGGGCAATGAACAAGTGAAACTGATCTACTCTCTCTATTTACTACGAGTAACTCGAGTACAGGTACTTATTGTTCATCCTTTACATCGCGGACTCGTATGGTTTTCGGGTTTCAAGTAACTTCAGACAAGATTCATTTGAGAGTCCATCGGGGAGTCGAGCGATGTAAGGTGGAGCGGGCACGTAGTTTGTTCAGCATTAAATCGCAGGAACAACGGTGTGAACTCACAAACAATGATAATACGTGTGACATCGCGAGCGAAGTGCTCCACGCATGTTTATTTTTCATTTACGACGCCGCTACGGGTAAACAGATGTTAGCTATTAGGTATCGCAATAGACATTGAAGTCCTTGTGCAATAGCCTCTGATGAAAGTGTTATTCAGATATAACATTTTTATAAACACATAATATAACGCATGACGCTCCAATTCACGTCCAGTCTAATCAAAGCATTTATTTATATATCTTCTACGAGGCATTTCTCGTGGCTTCGCAAACGTAAATATCCCTAGTAGATCCCCCAGGAACCGGTGTCTCTTTCCGGGATAAAATAGCCTATGTCTATAGCCTCTCCGATCCATCAACTATTTATGTGCAAAAAATCACGTCGATCAGTCGCTCTGTTGCAGCGTGAAAGAAGGACAAATCGAAAACCCAACAAAACTTTCGCATTTATATTATAAGTAAGGATTACAAAATCGTATGGAGCAGTGTTTGCACATAGATGTCATCGGCGGCTGCGGATGGGTGTGACTGCGTGCTGATTTGCTATCTTATTCACATAAAAAAATACTTTTAATCTATTTTATGGTTCTAAATTGAGTTTAAATTCTGATATCGTAATACGTATAAACATCTGTTATATTTATCTGGTTATGTGTTTGTTACGGCATAGCACAAGAACTACTGAACGGATTGTAGCCGTGTTTTTAATATTTGAAAGCCTATTTCTCAGCTCAAAACCTGCAGTAGGACATCTCATTACGACCGGTTGAATTGAGTTGGGTTGAGTTTAATATTAGTTTGATATTTACATGGACACTGGACAAATGTCCATTACTGGATTTGACTAACACATAATTTTTTTCCCAAAATCATAAACAGGTTGTTGTAAAACCATATTATTTGCATTTCATACGGTATAGCTCTATTCAATAAAACATTTAATAATAATAGTATAAAGAACAAACCGTTTTGTAAGTAAAGGTTTTATTACGAATTCGAGTACTTTCTATGGCTACACATTCCATCAGTACACTTAATAAGTGCTTACTTCGCCCGCTTTTATGTGCGCGTGATAATCTTCAGTAAAAATTTAATTGAATCTCAGAAGCGGGCGCAGATGGCTCGCAGTATTGTTGCTCCTTAACGGCTCCTTTGTGTCGTCCAAACACTACTCCCGAGGGCTTTTCTATCTCTTATAAATGGAATTGTTCTATGTATGCGTCTTGATTCATTTGCTACCATTTTTGGTTAGTCAGCGATCCAAGATCAGTAAAATAACTTTGGGCTTTTAATAAAATTTTAAATGTAATTATCACTGCACTGATAATACTCGTTTAAGTAATTTTTAATACCTTCAGATCGTTAAATATTTTATTACGGGCTGGCCTTATATTGCGGCGATTAATGATTGGGTTTTAACAACGTAGCTTAACCAAACGCACAAATTAATCCTCCGTCGTTATGTACAGTGACGATAACATCAGAGACGCACTTTGTAACAGAACAGTAAAGCGTACAAAAAAGGAGCGGTTACAAAAAAGGTGAAATTTCAAGCGCTTTAATAATTCGTTAATGATAAATAAACTCATAAATCGAGGAGAGCGAGCGTGAATTTGTTTACAACAGATCCACATTTAAGATATCGCCAGCGCTTTGTCGCTAATCTCCAAACAACTTTGAAGCGAAAATTTTAAATCCACGAACGCTGCCCGGTTTTTAATGAAGAAAAACTTATCGTAGAACGTTTTCAACGCTTTCAGCAGCTTTTGTCCGTAGCTTGCAGGTTTAAGGTCGTGGGTAAAACTTGCGGGTTCATCATTACTTTTGCAGCTTAACTTTGTCAAAGTATTTACATGACTAATCGCCACATTGCTTTAATATTGTTATTATTTAAATATCATGAGAACAAAATTCGTCATTTGCGGCGTTACGTCAGCTGTTTAGTAACAGTCAGTCATAGCAGATACAGACAACATGCAATTTACAAATTTTACTAAGTTTAAGTACAAATTGATTCGCACAGGCTGGTACCACCGCCACACCCATTACCGTGAAATAATTGTTTTTCAAAAATACTAATGATTGAACTGGACGTATACACTAACAGACTTGACTCCCACAGTCCTGTTACTCACCAATACCTACCAACTAATATTCCTTATACTATACTAACATGACTTACTAACAGTCCCTCGCGCAGTCCTATACGAGGCTAGGCACAAATGACCATGGGTGGCAGTGGTTGGTGGCACTGCATGCGCGTTTGCCTACCTCATTGCATAAAAATACGTTAAATTATCATTCAAATATGGACGAATATTTTTGAAGCAGTGTCATAGGTACATAACATTTGGTTGCGAGCTTTAGCCGGCTCTTATTTAACTTACGGTATTTCGAAACTCATCCACATTTCAAATTAGGGATTCCTGGAAGACGAATTACGGAAGCTTAGCATCCTCAGCGCCCTTTAAAGGCATTATGCTGGGGCACGTAGCCGAATGTTTTCACGTACCCCCTCATCTTGGGACCAACCCCAAATATAATATATCTGGCAAACTTTACATATATTTGTACCGTAAATCCTCGTAATGTATCGCTCTATTTTTGTTTGTTGGCTCCAAATTTAAATTGAGAACGTGGTATTTAATGAATGTTAATGAAAACTTGGATTCGCGGTTCGCAATTGGTGTAATGTCACGGTGAGGAATTTGTGTTTAGTGTCTCTGTATATACTTGGTAGTCAGATAAAACATTAAATATAAGATAAATATAAAAAATTACGAGTTTAAATGGCTAAAGCATTAAGTGCAACGACCGTGCTTATTGCTTTTCGAAGTATTCTTCTCTACGGAGCATGGAGTCCGGTACGGAGTAGTATGGAGTACTGGTGGTTTTCATCGTTCAGCCTTTTCAGAGTCCTTTGGGCAGCCTAAGAACTATCAAACGGGTTAGCAACTAACCTCTACAACAAGTAACGTAGTGAAGTACGCTCAAGACCTCAGCCGTGAGGAAATACCGCTCACGTGTTCTAGCTTGTAGCCAGTTAAAACCTACCGTCTACATTTTAAATTGTTGTAAATACCATAATTTCCTTCCACAAAATAGAACTTCAAAATTATCCAAAATTTTTATGACATTATTCTGTGTTAAATCACAAGAAAAATTGAGACAAACGGGGACGTACGATAAGACGAATGGCGTATGACCGGGCAGCGCGAAAACGGGCAGTCTTTATCCATATTTGACTTGGCGTATAAATTGATATTTATAAGACGGAGGGCCGAGGATACGTAGCCCGTTTAAAGGGATTCCCTTTATTGCTGTATCGGCCGAAGGGCGGACCTGGTTCCTGTCTCGCTTCAAGTTACGATGATATATACCAGATTCGTCTAACTTGAATACGTCGAAGGTATATTTATTGAGCGTAGGTACGGAGGAATTATCGGCACGGTCGGATGCGGGGAAGCCATTATTATCCCTTTTATTGGTATAATATTTAATTTTGGGCCTTTAGCTAGTCCGCAATAGTGGTAGTTACATATAAATCGAGGAATTATTTAGTGACGATAGATTATCGAGACTTGCTATGATTACATACGGGGATAAACGGCCAGGGTAGAGCAAGCGTAGGCATTTTAGATTAACTATTACATTCGACCAGAAACCATTATTTCATCGCTTTGTGCGATCTGTGAATCGTAAGCGATCACGCAAGATAGACCTAGGGTGGCTTGTTGGAGGCCTTGGACGGGACATATACTCTCGAAGATCTGGTTGGCTTCAAATACATCCATAAAAGAAGATAATTTAATCACGTTTATAGTTTACTGCTGATTTACAAAAGTTGATACAACATAATAATAAACAGTTCACAAAAATAAATACACACATAAATATCTACCTTATACACTACAATAATTTATTCACTGGTTTGCACCAACATCAAAGCTACATTAGAAGTATTGTTTTGACACAAACCTTTTCGTACCTTAGTGAGCATTCTTGCTATGATAAAAGAAGCAGCAGGAAACTCATAACCATACAACACTCTGTTATACTCACAGCAGCCAGAGGCCTTAAATAAACATGAATGCAATAAAATTTAAATTGAAACTTGGCTCTATCTGTAGCAATCAATTCACATGACAAACAGTCTCTGATTTCTGCTATAAAAAACTTAGTTTCAATTAAGTGTTCATAGTGTACCTACTTATAAAATCAAACTTCAAAATCTTATGGATCTGAGACTTATCAGAATCCTTCAATTTATTACGTCATTCTCTCACACAAACTTCATGGAACTAGCGTACGTTAATAATTTATTGTGATCGGCTGCAAGTTTCAGGACGGGTCAAAGGTGTTCAGCGTTCGGGCGGGCGGGCCGCAATTATCGGGAACAAAGATATACGATATAGCGTTACTGGAACGAATGTAAGGGTAATTAATAAAGCTGTGACAATTGTTCTTTGTATCGCTAACCAAACATTACCAAAAGATTTGAGTGTGTCCATCTTATGCAATCTAGGTAACATTTCAGTATTTATTACCTCTGATAACTACACTCCTGTGAAGTGGCTGCAGTTTGGTTGAGGGTTCGGTTAAAGTTGTCAATGGGCTACAATCGCAACCTATCACCTAGAAACAAACGTGCGAACTGCCGACAAACTAGCTTACAGTTTGGCATAACACAAAATCTGTGCATGTACATTGTGGTTTTCGTAAAATATATAAAAAAAAAAAATTGCTAAAGAAAACAAAACGCAATAATAATAAATGGGACTCTTCTAGTCAGAATACGTATCGGTGGCAGGCGTCACCCGCACACAGTAGATAAAGTAGAGGCCCCAGGCGTCACCCTGATTTACGCGCCAGCCCTTATCCAAGATTACGATGACCGCGATCCAGTTGCTTAGTTTAATTGTCCTATACACGCTATACATCTACGTCTGTACGTTGTACCACATACATTAATTATTGTAAGCTTTAAGTTTAACGCAGAACTAATGGTTGCGGAATATCTTTGTTTGGAAGGCATTACAAAAAGTACGTACCGTAACGTAACTTATCGGAATTTTAAGCATCTTAATTTTTATATAACTATTTTTTATATCATAGTAAATTATGATTTTTCAAAGAAAGAATTTTCAATATATTCAAAACCACTGTAATTTATTGTAACACAAAATAATGCTTGTTGCAAATTCATTACACAGCGAGATAATATATGGGCATTAGACCGGATCTAACCAAAATTAGTGAGCGTACGTTAACGTTTCATGAAAACGTCACAAAGATGTGCCATAAACAACTCTTGTGTCTAACCACGTGATTTATTTATGCCTGCATCGTTTGATCACGTATACCCTATGATTTACCCATGAAATGGCTTAAATAATTAAGTTTAGATGGTGAAAATAGTGCACTTTGAAACAGCGCTATCGACTAAATGTTCATATCGTGGTCAGAAGTAATATGAATATAAGTTTACGCAAAAATTAAAAACTGTCAGTCAGCATATAATTGTACTAACATTAGGTACGTAGTAATATTTATTATTCTTTGCTATTAATTGTAATTTCCTTAACTCAAGAGTCGCATGATATAAATGAGCATATTATCCAGTACGGATAATGTATTAATTATGAATCAACATAGGTAACAGGCATCTGTTAACCTATGCGGAAATTAGTCAGATGGCCAAGACAATATGCCAATACCAAGAAATATATTTTTACGATCTTTAAGCAAGTTTACTTCTTAACTTTTCAATATAAGAGTGTACAATCATAACTCATGGCAGGCTCGGTACATCTAGCGAGTTGGCTCAGCGTTTTCGTGGGTTTCCACATGCAAAATAAGAGTAATGTGTTTGAATTTGATTATAAAGATCCGGGTGGATTTATGGGCGGTTCGTTTGAAAGGGTGTGTATTTATTAAAATGCTAATTTTCTCCGCCGCCTCTGGATCCTCGCTATCGGTGGCCCGCACGCTTTGTGTGCTGCTCGCAGATTTATTTCGTATGGCTGACGCGTACTAGTAGTTCTCGATGGGTACTCGTTTCAATCTCACTTGCGAGACAAGTCTTGAAGCTTTTTTTAAATTTAGGATCGGCCAGCGTGTGATCGTGGCCACGTTTTGAAAATAGTCTAGGAAGAGACACGTTTCCCTAAAAAAAAATTAATTAACATGAAGATGTCCTTGAAGATGTCCAAGTTAAATTATTCTGGGACCACAGTCGCTGAAATAGTAGTAGCATGAGTAACAGGAACGATGAAGCAAATTGATGGATCTCGCTTAATAAAATTGAAAGACGCAACATCTTAAGTTATTTCAGAATATAAACCGGTAAACATACTTAGTAAGAACCCTGACACATAGCTCAAAGAATTAAGCATGCTACAGACGGGGGTATTAGAACGCAAATTCAATCATGGTAGATTAGAGGACCCTTAATATTTTAATGCTTGACCACCGCCCACTAACGGGGAATCGAACCCCTAGAAATATATGTTATATGGCCGTATATCTCATCTCGGCTAATTGGGGTCGTTTAATATGGCTTACCGACGTAAGTACATAATTTATATCCTTTTCCTGCAAGCGGACCTATTTGAACGTTACGCCACGTTGCAAATAACCTAAAAATATGTCGCGTCGTCAAATGTATAATAATATGTTATTTCTATAAATTTATCAGCGGCTGAATTTCGATATAAAGTTTATTAAATGTTGAGCTCTCACAAGCTTTCCCAAATCCAATCGCTGCAAATGGGCATATTTTATCTATGTAGAAACGGAACGTTGCGAATGACTGAGGATGAATGACAATGACAGATGATGGTCGTATGGAGTGTACTTGAAAAACGGACGGTGTTAAAAGTAGTTACGAATTGAAAATATTAATTTATATACGGTGTTTTCGAGAAAAGTTTAAAATAAAGTCAGTGTATTACCCCAAAAGGAATTTCATTAAAGAATCCCACATCTATACGCAAAAGAATTCTGAAGTATGTAAAATATTTGCCTATTTACAATACTGTGTAAGTAATTAAATGAACTCCTACTAAGCTGTCCTCTCGTCTCACAAAGCTATCGCATCCAAATAAGCGACCGCACAAAATCGGAGCAAGCGATCTCTACGCCTTTACGCTGACGTTAACAACACAATTAAAAAGTCGATCATCGGTTTTCCAATACCAGTACCAATTACAATTGTTCAGTTACATTTTAAACCGTATTGCTTCGGAATAAGGTTAAAACACAAGTTTTATGCGTATTGTTTTAAGGTTTAGTCTGATGTGTCCCCGCGGCTACGCACGCGAACAGCCAAGCATCTCAATAAGGATGCAAAACAAAAACAAAACTTAAACTTCGTTTAACATGCAAATTTGAGAGACGCAACGACAGAATGAGCGTCAATACTTAATTACTCCTTTAATCGCTCAATCGTTGTATTAAAGTGTGTGTAGGCTCGTAAATTTTACTTTACATTAAATTGGTAGGATCAGTAGCCTTAAATTTTTTGTTATGACAGTAGAGATCTACCGAATATATGTACTATCTGTATAACATATATTCTACTGTACTACTGTATAATATGTTATGTAGGTACTATTATATTAAAGTTCTGTTATTATCTACTTTCCTGAATTTTCTTATATACTTACTCAATCAATGCAATATTTATATTATTATTATGTATAAATACAAATGTTTTATATAGTTACGCTGTCTCATCCAGTTTTGAACATATTGTGGACACTATAGCCACATGTGAGGAAAATTATAATAAGATAATTAAATAAATAAATTAAATGCTTAAAAAAAGTGAGGCATTTTTTTAAATATATCTAGGGTTGTTATATACCTACTGTTCGATCAAAAATAATTGCGTTCTTATGAGATTGTGATACAGGGATGATGTGTGTGCTGTCATACGGTTAAACCAGTATTTATCAGTCAATGATTAAGTACTGACTGAATAAAATGGTACGTGTATTGAGGAATTCAGTTTAATTATTAAGTCAGAGTAATAAAACTAAATCTCTAATTAAGATCAGATGAACGAAACGCGAGGCGTGAATGATTTTTCTACACAGTATGGCTGGCCTGCTTTCACGTTCGTTATGTTAATACTATTCATAACAATATACGTAATACACCTCAATCACAGAATAAATAATAGTAGGTACTGCTCTCTCTAATTGTTAAGTTTCAAAGCCTGGCGACGGTTGCGACTCACATTTCCTACGAAATATATGGGATAAGGTTTTCGTAATTTCTGACTTTTCTAGTACCTACTCTATTATTATTATTTATTCTTTATTGTGTGCCTAAATCTAGGTTTTACAAAGAGCGGACTTAATGCATATTGGCATTATCTACCAACCAGCATGTCAACCCAGCTCAGTAAGAAGAGTCTTTAGATACTTTTTAGAAATAGGATCGACTGCAATCAAAAAAAGTTTTCGTTTTAACTGACCATTTTCTTGACATTTTTTCCAAAGTCTGTAAAAGGTCAAAATATTTCCAGCAGTTAAGTATGGTCTCGTGATAAAGATTTTTCGTAGCTACAACGGTTCGTACCTGCCCTTACTGCCCTGTCTCGAAAATCCACCATGTATAATTGTGATTTGTGATATTGGTATCAACATGTTTGTGCTGTTATTTCATAATTTGTTTATTCTGTCCTGGTGTGCAATTTAGTGTTTTTATATTGTATTGTATTGAAACTTGAGTATGTGTATATTATGACAAAACAACACATGACAAACAATATGACATTCTTAGTAACATTCTAAATGCAAACAGTAGTTAAACATTAAACAAATTAACGTAAGGTACTGTATATACACAACACAATAGTAAGCACTTAGCACTACTCATATCGGTGTCATCGCTGGGCTTTTTGTAGAAGGGTGAAGGTAAGTAACAATAAATACTTTTGCGTACCGGTCTGTGAGATATGGTTGTCGATATATTTATACCTGTGAACATTTTTAGATAGGACTCGGTTTGGCCCTGAGTTTGTTTACAGTATATGTGTATGTTTTAGCAGATAGCGTGTTTAGCCATCGTTCGTCGAACTACCAAATCTATAAGGTGACTAAAACTAAAATACTCACAATTGAGATAGTATGACATCTAGCCCACAACCTCGACTTTTCTAGTCGCTTCATACAAGAACTGTTAAACTTTAAATTCTCGTACAATTTTCGTGCTTTTTTTTTAATACATCGTCGCATGTCTTGTGCATTGCCAGTGTCAAGTTTGAGATATGATTATTGATACTAAAATAAATACATTAAATTTTGGAGGAACCTGGGAAACTGCAAAAAAAGGGCGGTCACGCTTCGCCCGCCCGGCCTTAATACCACTGCATACCCGTTTGCCGCTTGGTTTACGCAAAAAGGTACGTAATGCACCTATCTCAGCTGATTATTTACGTAAAAAACATCGATGGGCCTCACTTTTTTTCTCGCATCGAAAGCTGGTAGTATCGCGTGCAAGCGAGTACTGTTTATCAGATTTGTACGCACACGTGACATTGCTACCGACGAGCAGACAAGAGAACAAACTTGATTTAGTAATGTTGGAGTAGTAAAAAGCGTAGGTATAGCGTAAGATATACCTACACGTATCATTGCTAAAACTACATACTTGATTGAGAGAATTTATAAGTGGTATATTTATAAAAAAATATTGTGACTTTAGGTTAAAAGGACCGGAGCAACAAAATCCAGAGTCAAAGTGACAATTCTTTTTTATTGGTATGGAGTGGACATACTAAACATGACACTCACAATGGCTGCCTAGTTATAGCTTCCGATTGATAATACTTACACGATTAATTGAGGAGCGCGGTGCGTGTATTTGGAAATTGAGTAAGGATAAGTAATTAAATACCTAAACAGTACGTAGTATGTACGCAATTAGACATATAACACGGGTGACGAACCATTTTAATTTTTACTGAGCACTTAAACGAAGGATACGTGTAGATACGTAGTTTGCTACGTGTGTATCTTAATACGTGACGACTTAATACGTTGAAAGCAGTCACTGGCCTTAAACGCATGTTACAAACCGCCGAGTCAAGATGTCGCCTCTAGTAGGTACGTGAGAATTTTGCCTTAGTGTTCTTTATCCGAAAAATAGGTGATCAACGCATCTAAACAAGTGAGATGCGCAGGGCGTATTGAGTATATTTATATCGAGATTACGTGAATCAAAACAAATATGTGACCCAAAATACTGCGCGCAAAACCCTCCACTCGATTGATAACTTTTCTTTACCAAACCAAACAAAACCGAACGCTTATTTATTTACAAAGCAAATGGATGTTTTATTTGGCCGCGGAACTTCTAACAGACCCATCAAAACTGTTACGCCCGCATTTAACATTAGGTACAACGGTAAAATTAAATTAACATATTGAAATCATGTAATTTATGTTGTATGTTCGCCAACGAATAAATCAGCTGTGAGCCAGAAGTTACTTTATTAGATCAAAGTTACGTAAAGCTATACATTATACCTTTCTATGCCCGAGCATTGCCAATTATTCTAACTGCGCGTCGAAGAGTTCCGACTTTGCTCCGGATACTATATCTCTCTACCTACTTGCTACCAAACTGAAAATAATCAAAACTTTGCTCATAAAAATCCAAAACAAAAATGCATTATTCATGTTCACCACTCTGAGTATCTGTGCGCCACCGTAAACAGGTCTCTGGCACCCCGCTTATGTTTACAACAATAAGACAAAAATAGGTGGATCCAAGGATTGCCGCGGATCAGCATACACTGGATATTGTGTACAACACTCGAGAGGACATCGCGAGGAAAGTATGAAATTGTCTGAAAATACATAAATATTGTATTTAGGGGACGCGTATTAGATGCGAATAAATCTGATTAATGGCTAAGGTTAGGTCAAGTAGAGCATGGCGGTATTCGCACAATAGTTGTGCAGATAACATTTAATCATATACATTTTTGAAAATATGTATGCGCGTTCACGAATTTTAAATTATACACAGCAATAAAAATTACAAGGCACTAAAATGCAATGATTTTCATAGTGATTTACGGACACTATTTCATCGTAATTGATTGCATTCATTGCCTCCAATTTTCACTTATTGAATCCCTTTAAAAATTAAGAATAGGTACCTTACCTACCTAATGGAAAACGGTGGATTATAAGCTTTTGAAAAAAAATCAAATACTATATTTAGAAACGTAGTTATTTCTTTAGATACTTTGACGACTCCGTGGTGTGTTGGAGAATAACCCTGACTAACGAACTGTGGGTCCAGGGTTCGATCCGAGCTGGGCAATCATTTATTTGGCAGATAAATGTTTGTACTTGGGTCTTGGGTGTGTACAATAGTGGTGTCTTCTGTATATGTCCGCCACCCGCTACACAGGTAATCCTAGTGCAGGGGTGTGAGCGTGTGTGCGTTTTATTTATTATTTACAAAGGTTTTCAGATGTTCCGCTAGTATTTAAACTAGGGATAGCTCGCGACTTCACCCGCGTTAAAATACAGAAAAAAATAAACAGCTGGGCTAACCTAGGCGAATCGTACACAAATTGGACTACGACATACAATTACTACCACCAACAATTACCTAGCTACGTACATTAGGTCTAGTGTTATTTATTTGACTATAAGAATCTTGCACTCTGAATTCACTGGTGTATCCATCGTCTGCATTGCTCTTCGCGGAAATTCATACGAACTCTATCAAAGAAAGCTTCGGGATCCTGGCACTCTCGCATGTCCCCCTGTTCTTGAGAACCTTGCACATTACATGTGATAAACTCATGAATGATTAACTCATGTGTAGTCTTTTGTTATTTATCGGTGATTATAATAAAATTACTAAGACAGTCGGAAAAAAATTGAAACCTCCTAATACTTGTTGTTTTGAGAACGCAATTCCTATATAAACACGACATACACAAATCTTTACTTGTTGAATAAAATGATAATACCGCCTTTTGTACATCTGTCGTGAGCTTTTTTTGTAAAACTGGTGTATATTATTTATGGTGCAATAAAGAGTATAATATTAATAATCATAAAATAGTACGCTGGTGTGAAAGGTAACAAATTTACCAAGTTCGCTAATTCTGCCATAATATGACGTAATATTTTCAGGAATAACAAACATTTTTTTTTTATATTTTAGTTTGTAAGATTAAATTCAGTCAATAAACAAATTCGTTTGTTATTTAATTATCTGTTTTTTTTAGATTTTGATTGAAAAAGCATGTCTAACCTAAACATTTATGAAGTTCGTTCGGCATATTTTTTCGGTTTGATTGATTGAATTTGTAGGCTACAAGTTGAAACACTTCGCTTAGTCAATGTGCAATCCCCTTAATAGTGTAGGTACAGTATTATTCTGGCATGCAGGCAGCTGTTTAATACACTGTCAATTGCAACGAAGCCATTTGTCGGTTTAAGTGCTCTACTCGTATTTATCTTCCAAATTTATAACTTCTTTTCCTACAGACCCTTTCATAATATATCACTTTATACCAGAAGAATTTCAGTATCATTTTGATAAACGAAACTGAAAAATAAAATCTCAATAGTCAATACTTAGTTTGCAAATATTTGAAATACAACGACAATTTCTACAATTACGAATATTAAAGTGTAGACCTCGTAAACCTAATCTAAGGGATTACCCTCACGACAACTACGCGTCCCTTTGATAGAACGCCCGTGGGTACCTACTACCGTATTATTGGTAGTAGTTGAGTGTTTTCACTACATCCATTCAAATCCATGAAAGGTCTTCTGTTGTATTTACATTGATCTCCCATAATTGGCGCTACACCGGCAGTTGTCCTGTGCTCTCTGAATTCACCAGACCAGAGGGAGACCTGCTCCTTTTTCATAGTCGATTCCAACTCACTTGTTACCAGTGCTTCCTGCTCCAAGCAATGTAGTGAATTAGAAACTTCGGACTAACTCTGCAACCTTTGTTCGTCTACCGATTATATCATCACGAATTAGTTCGCTTATCGAAATACCGAGCATCTCTATCCGTAGCGCGTTGTAACCTAGAGCTTGCCTAAAGTACCATATCTAGGATCCATACTTTTGTCATCATCTGTCATCTTAATTTTGTCATCACACCAGCCTACTACTGGAATACTTTCTACCACATAACATTAATACAAATTAAATGTTGCCGTAATTCAAGACACTGTGAGATGTTGTCATATATAAGCATTTACCTATTACGCGTATTTTGAAATGAAATTGCCTTAAATTTTTAATTAACAATGTTTGTCCACCTAATAATACCCCAAAATATCTATATAAATATCCCAAAGTAAACCTAAACTTATATTGTGAGGTGAAGACATTACAAATAGGCGGTCACCAAAACCTTGCCACCCACGGACGACTCTGATTTCTCCGATAACCAGAAAACAAATAACACCCGTCCAATGAATAATTGCTCAGTCGTCAGTATTTTTTAATCGGTCCACAAACTCGGTAAACATGTTTACATTCGGTATTCAGGCTATATATCTATTTATCTTCGAGGTATTTCCACTAGGTTGCTGGCAAAGACACAAAGTCTAGCTAGAAATACGCTTTAGAACGTACTAAATGCTAAGTTAAGCATTATGCAGTTTAATCTCAAAATGTGTGTCTCAGTTGTGTCTATGAACGCTTGTGCTTCTGTATACCTATACGCACTCTGTGTAGCATTTGCGATTAATTGTAGCCCATGCCAAATCATACCTTTCAGTCTATAAACTCATCATAGCAGAAAATGCGGTGTTTTTTATTAGTTCATAAACATAATCTTTTTCGTTTTTGATAACCAAACAATGAAAGTTATTCTAAAATTATTTTATCTAGGTACAATCAACTTTAATAATAATAATACGATAACACTAAAATTGATCAACCTTCACTACAAAATCTAGACCAATCGCTAGGCACATAGACAATCTGGTTTCAATGTCAGTCGACCATATTTGTTTACTAGATTGTTAAATTCTATTGCAAGAGAATTTACATATTTCACTGTATTTGTCTTTGGGAACACTTTTTTTTTACCACATGCTTTTTCTATAAAAGTATCAATTCAGCTTGATACTTTTGTAGGTTGGTGGTGGGGTCATTACCTTCCTCATGGTTAAAAAAGAAACAAACAGTTAGCTTAGAAGACTCCGTGCCGCATCAGCGTGGACCTGACTGACGAGCTATGGGTCCCGGGTTCAGATCCGAGTAGGAGCATACATTTGTATCGTAGGTAGAATACAACACAATAGATAAATGCTAGGTACTGCGCATTATTATTATTATTTTCCAAGACCGTCACTTCCAGACCGACGAATTCGCAGTTGCGACTACACCGTCCACGCGACGTATTTCAGTCGCCTCTCTTCGAATATATTCGTTTTGGTCGTTCTTTTCATGAGCTCGCCTGAATGTGGGCTGCTCTATTCATTTTGCTGTCCTGCCACTGGATTTTTATGGGGTTTTAACGCGGATTATATTTGCTTCGACTGTGCTCCGTGATATAGCGATACTCCGAAATAAACGACGACAGATTGGTAAACAACTTTTGTCAATTCAGCTGTAGTTTATGATACCGCTTAGGTAGTATTTAGGAGTGGTATTGGACAAAGGACGGTACAAATGTAAGACCGATGAGTGATGCAGGAAATATTTTACAAATTGTTATTGCCATATAAATGTTTGTATAATGTTGGTGTTTATCTGAGCCATAAATTGATCAAACTTTGTATATAAAGTAGAAGAAAATATAAAATATACTAACGCGTATATGCACATTTACACTGATGATCTGACTGTCCATCGCAATGCTGGCATGTTATATAATCTGTGGTGGTGGCTCTTGAGAAACTCAGCATTCATTAATAGTTGCACAGATTAGATAATAGAAACTTCTTGATAGTGTGATTTACAAAGTTACGTTAAATCTACTTTGCAGCAATCCGCGAGCAAAACGTACGATGGTGTATACTTTCATGCCTATAGCATCTCCCTCCCTCCCACAGAAGAAAACATACCATGCATAGTGTGATTTACCTCCTACTGTGAGTTTTGTCTATCGAAATCACACCCTATAACCTAGCCGGACAACGATACGTGTTTGTGAATGTTTCATACGAAGCTGTTCAGTGGTACCCACTTGAGATACAAATTGATAACCTTTATATATACCTTTATCGGTCATAAAGCCTAGTTGGATACCTTCGGATGTCCAGAGAACTACCAACACTCTGATTGCTGACCAACACCTGTAACTATCCACATTGAATTGGCGTGGCGGAGTACGCTCTAGGCCTTCTCAGTAATGCCATAGGTACTTAATGGGTTGAAGTAAAGTACAGATCTAGCTCAAAACTATTTGTTACCAATGGACATAAGTCTTTTGCATTTAGTTCTGAAATTGTTGTCGGCAAGGCGGTTTCCTTACGACTCTTTAATGTTCTTGTTGGAGTCGGTAACTATCATCTAGCCGTAAGCCCCACCGCGATGTGTAAACTTGCTGCAAACTGCAAGCTATCTGTCTTGGTTTTGTCTGAATAGATCAGTTCTCGGATATAAATTGGTTCGTGTTCACTAAAACTACAATACCTTAAAACTGTCAGGAATACCTACAACCCTCTCAAATATAACCTACTTGCAATTTTAAATGAACCTAGTAAATATTAAATATTCAATTTTGCTTAGCGATAAGTAGCATAAGATAAGTATGATTTAACTGTATAATGCTGTGAATATTAGTTTGAATAAATAAAATAGCCTGTTTTTATAACTTCTGTGCAGATATTTAAAGTAACCTCAAATTGCCTGGAAGTGACAGCACTGTAGTAGGTGCATAAGCAATAAACTGAGTAGGTAATCTGTGCCCTCGAACTGGAAATTGGGTACAGATATTGGTATCAACAATGCTGCAAACATGACAATGAGTTTTACTTTTCACTAAGCTTTGACAGCGGCTCCACCCGCGTAAAATTGGTTTTTCCATTCGATCTTTCGTCTCTAATTCAACCCTTGAGGTAAGACATTTTGAAAATAGTAGACTATGTATTTTTCCAGATTGGACATACTAGGATGTTATGAGAATAACAAATGAGCACTGCTGCCCATGGACATCTTTTAAACGCTTACACATTCACACCTCCGCACCAGGATTCCCTGTGTTGTGGGTTGCCGACACAAGGAGACAAGCATTTATGTGCCAAATAAATATCTGCCACACCCGGGCATCGAACCCGGGAACCTCGGCTCGTCAGTCAGGGTCACTGACCAGCGCGCCACCGAGTTGTCTGTGACATCTGTGACAAACTTGAAACAAGACTATAAAGGGACTATTAATCCAGTTAGTCAAGTTGTTCATTTATGTGTAATTAGTAATATCTTCACTCCTTATGTAGGTACTTTTTCTCAGTACTCAGTTTACCTTGTTATAACAAATTCATGACAATTCCCACAACTTATTTCGAGTGAAGCTGGCTTTCGCGGCGCTCCATAAATAAGTATGTACTAAGAATCTTAATAAAGTGGCTCTCTGCTTTTTGTAATAAATGACGAAACAAAAATAAGGTCTGAATACTTAATGTCTGCTAAAGAGCTCTGCCTTCTGCACGGCGCGGCGGCGTACCGCGTTCTTTGTCGACGTAAGCCAAGTTTGTCATTCGATGTTAAGAAGCATAAAGTAAGGATAGTTGTTTATTAGGTTTTTGCGCTATAACAAACTACCTAAACTATACATTCTTAACTACTAAACAGACTTGTTGTCTGATTACAATATGCTTTGGGACAATGTTGTGCAAACCTACAATTTAAGTGCATAAAATTGTAATACAATAGTACTGCTAAATTGTAAAAGTGTAATTTGTTGGTATGCCTTCAGTAAAATCTGTTTCCCGCGACTTCGTCCGCGTTAAATTTATAATCAATATTAGTGTTCAAGACTATCCTATGACCTTATCCGTGACTCAAAATCTCTCTTTCTTTACCATATTCTATGAAGATTGGTTTAGCCGCAAAGGCGTATCAAAAAAACAAACTAATTTTCATACTTATAATATTAGTAAAATAAGATAAGCTGAACCTGCAGTTAACCTACTGTTAAAATATTAGTTCAACTCAGGGTCATCTAAAACATTTTTTATTTTTATTGCACACATTTAGATTGTAGAACAAACATCTGAGGCTTTCCTCCTCAGGACAGTCTAGAGGGGCTTCTTAAAAAAGGCGCAAAAGGACCTCATGCATGTTTCATATGACAAAACGAAATAATTTTCTTATATGATAGGGGGAAGGGGGTATCTCGTGGATTTCAAAATTTCGTGTCACCGCACCATGTATAAGAATCAAGCTGAGAACTGTTATGAACTTTGGCGACCCACTTAGATAAGTTAATAATAAACTTCGAAAGTTTTGGCTTGCTATCTCTGTAAGAGACAAGTAACAATTTGAACAATACAAAAGATCGGTGAAACATGAGACAAATTGATTTATGTAATGTTAACTTAGTTTGGTCTTCTATGAAACAATGAAATAGGGTAAAAACACAAAAAAAATCTTGATTTTGATCTCATATTATTCTATAACCTAAAAAAAGTCTCTATATATTGTGCAATTGGTAATACAAATTATTTAAAATTAAACTGGAAGTCATCAAATCAGTGACAAAACTAGTGTATTTTCGTATAGGGTAGCTGTAGTGAACTAATTTATTTGTTGAATTTAACCTTTTTTTTGTAAATCAATATTAAACAAGTCAAGTTCAAGCTATTTCATTTATTTACTCATAAAATAATTTGCTATTGATATTAGTCATAATAAATGCTATAAAATAAAAGTCAAGTCATCAGTAACAAAATTATTGTATACCCACATAGACTGTAGACTGTTGTGAAATATTTATTTTTTGTAAATCAACAGTCACCAGTAAAAAAGAAAGCTTTTTTAAACATAAATCATTCCTACTTAACCATTAGAAAAATAAGATACCTACCCTTAAAACATTTCCTAGCAGTTGGAAAGTTAATGTTCCACCGAAATGAGCCACTGGTGGTTCAATAAAAAATTAACTCAACATTTGGGTCTGAATAAATTTTAAATTTACTTGCGTGATTTACGTGTTCAACCCCCCGTCATCCCCGCTTATAATTGTCTTTTACATTACGGACAAAGGATACAATGTGTTATGTTCTTCTATTATTATTACATCATGAATTATTTTTGTAAGTATCGAATAATTAGAACTGTTATCATTTCAGGAGAATGGCCTTTGTAGATCTTTTTACTTGTGATTTTTCTACGTGTGATTTAATAGCCAAACTAATTTAATGTAGGTACCTGGCTAGAATATCCTAATTATGTTACCGACAACATTAAGTAGGTATTTTGAATCATTTAAGATACTCATATACTGGCTAAGTGCCCTGAAACGTTCAAACTTGTTGATCAAAATTAACGTTTAAATGTTGACAAATGCGTTCTCAGCATTGCTTGTCAAACACAAACAAATGTATGTCAAACACACGTAAATTCTTTGATAAACGCTTTTGCAGACTCAAAATAAAAAAGTTTGAAGATTTACAGGCACTCTAGAACACGTAACAATAAGTATAGCGCAGTTATAAATTCCTGCTCTCAAAGCGATAATCTAATTAGCACGAGGGAATTCTCCAATTAAAAACGTTACTATTTTGCTTAATTAACCGCCTTCATTAATAGCCGAGAGATTATAAATAGGTTTTTAGAGCATAATTTAAGAGTACATCATCTCTGAAACGGGACATGCAAATTGTGAGCGTGAAAAATAAAAGATTTCATTTTTATAAGGAAGTTCTCCTACTAACAGCGAGGCGGCGGTTGGCTGCAACCCCTACTGACGAGGCCAGTAGCTTTCTCCACCATGCTGCTCTGGTGCGGATTGGTGGAGGGGTTAGTGGCCAACCCGAGTGTCAGAAGATTACAGGCCGCCCGAAGGTCTCCGACAAACCTTGACGACTGTTATCTGACCGGGACCAACGACTTAACGTGCCCTCCGAAGCATGTTACACGAGACATTAATGAACGTCACAAGTAATTCATGTTATTCTTTTGTCTTTAACAGTCATCTGTGCGACAAGTCGGTACCTTCGGACGGTGGAGCGCATGTCAGATGAGACATTTACATGATACGGTGTGTTGCCGTGAGATATTCATGTCACACCTAGTTAACTTTTAGTATTTTTTAATTACGCACTCTCTTAACATACACAGTCGGAACAAAGAGGCGTGGGCGACTTGTTTTCATAATGCTCAGTTAGATAATGAAGCTGTACCTGCTAATTTACATGGTGATTTGCAACTTTGATGTAGATTGACTTTTATTAAGAAAAAACAATTCTGTTCTCATTATGAGTTGACGTGCGAGTGAGTATTGAGTTTTCATTATTCCATTCGACTTAAAAAGTCCACTGCTGGACATAGGCATCTCCTAATCTAATATATATATATATATAATAATATATATCTAATATATATATACAATACGGGAGTAATACTTATATTTTATATATGTATATATATATATATATATATATATAAAATATAAGTATTACTCCCCCAAGTCCGGTGCCCTTTG
>DWLO01000302.1:0-22332 GCA_018245335.1 Dalla quadristriga
TTTAGATTTGATAAAATTGATCTTAGAATTATTTTGCGTTTTTTAATTTACAGAAAAGAAAGTTAGGTATCAGTGACTTAATTTATTTATTTGCAGGTGGTTGGGTAATAATCTAATACACTATATCTTTAACCGAAGTAACCAAAATAACTACAAAAATAAATTTGTACATAAAAATTCATTTGGTATTTACAGTGATAGTGATTAAAAATCAGAGTGATGTCATATTTATAAATAGTTGTGCTGTTTCAAGTACGCTACATCGTGCGTTGTCGACATTAATTTAGTTATTATTGAGACATTTAAATTCGCAACTTGTATGACCTACCTACTGAAAGTATTGAAATATAGATCAATATTACCGTCAACCACGCAGTATATACTCGAGACAAACCAAAGGTTGAACTACATAGCAACATACCGTAACACTAACCGTTTTTATTGCTAAGTATTTAGCTTATGTTCTTACGAACAAATTTAATTTAGTAATTAGTAATAAATTTTAGTTACCTAAAATCTTGCGATTGAATTACTTTAATTTGTAGATATTTAAGTTACTTAGTATGGACAAGTATGGACTTGCTGCATCATATCAGCGTACTGTCGGGTAGACTAGATAATCAACGAATATGCTCTGCTTTATTATGATTCATATCAGATTGCTGACACGAGCCTCCGCACAGTACTTCACCACGTTGCACCAGT
The DNA here is from genome assembly GCA_018245335.1 of Dalla quadristriga. Classification (NCBI taxonomy): domain Eukaryota; kingdom Metazoa; phylum Arthropoda; class Insecta; order Lepidoptera; family Hesperiidae; genus Dalla; species Dalla quadristriga. Next base: position 706 of record DWLO01000302.1, read on the forward strand.
ACGGGCTGCTGGCCTTTTAAGACTTAACGGCTAAAGGAAGTGTCAGAAGTCCTTAAAAGTGGTCGTTTGCGCGACGCCTAAAACGAACTCATCCAGCTACACTATGCGCGCTTCAGTTTGAAAGTTACATATTACGCAAACTAAATTCGTTTAAAATAGTACGAGTTGTAAAGCAAATGTAACAATCCCAAATCATGGCACGAAGTCAACAGGGCACGGCCACAGCCGGTCAGTCAAGTCAGGTGTTAAGTACTGCATTATTCGTGAGCTCGGCAAGGCCCATTACACGCGAAAGTATGCGGCATTCATTACGTTACTCGCGTTCCGCCAATTATTCGTACTAATTTGTGTACCAACCTGTTTTCTAGCTCTAGTTCTCAGTTTGTTACGCCTATCTATTGATTTTTTCTTCTTCTTAGTTATACATCCCAGAAGTTAATAATGTTGATTTTAAAATCATATTAATTCTTACCAATGAATAGGGTGTTATTTTCCAACAAAAACTTGGCTAGGACGGTGTATGGAACTATGGCCAAACTTCTTTCATTGCCATAGGCACCTGTGGGTATGTAAGGGGTTTGACAATGCTAAATACTGTAGCTGTGTATTTTGTACCAATTAAATACAACATAAAGTAAATGCTGACTTCAAATGTGACTCACTTATATGGTTTCTTATACCTATTCACAAATACGGGTATCTCTTTATTATATAGAAATAAATATTTAGACTATCAACTTTGAAGACCGTCACTTGTCGACCATGAACGAGATTCTAAAGCACTGAAAGATTCTTGGAATAAGTAATGCTCGTTTACGAATTTTATTCAACTTCAGTTTTAGTATATTTAACTGTCTATGTGTATTACTATTACGTTTCGAAATTAATAACATAGTTTTTTCTTTATTTCCAGATATGTATGCTGTGCATAGTCACAGTTTATGCACAATATGAAGGGCCAGCACCACCCAGACTGCAGATTCCAGGTGCCATTCCTCTAGGTGGTCCTAGACAGGGTGGATTCAGACAAGGAAGATTGCAAGCAAGTCCTATTCCAGGAGGGGTCGCTAGGGTAAGGCGGCCTGGACTTGCACGGCCATCCTTCAAATCAGTCGATGCTGCACCTCGTCCTAGTCTCCAAACACTAGATGAACCTTCAAAACCCGTGACAGAAGAACCTGAAGATGACTTAGATATTAACACTCCGACGGCCTTTTCGCCTAACATATTTTCGACGTCAGAGCCGCAAAATGACTACTATGACATTACAACTACTTCTCAGCCGAAGCCTCCGATTATCTTTAATCCATCAATATTCCAACAAACTACACCCTCTGCGCTGAAACCTGAGCCAGTACGACCGACTCAGTACAGACCTTTACTATCTCAGTCGTTTAACCCCAGCAAAAATGAAGCACCAGCCAGACCCCAACCGGCAAGACTGCAACCTCTATCAAGCAGGCCCCAACGTCCCGTATTCAGGCCTGAACCAAAACCTTTCATTGACGAAGACGATGAAGTACAGGTACCAGTCAGACAATATTCAAGACCACAAGAGCCTATCAATCGTTCGCCAGTGAAGAGTGTACCTCAACAAAGATATGTCCCAACGAATTCCAGAGACAAGAAGCCCGTTGCGCAAATAATTAGGAAATACAGAGAAGAAAACGAAGACGGTAGCATCACATGGGGATTTGAAAACGATGATGGGTCATTCAAGGAAGAATTAATCGGCATCGATTGTGTCACTAGAGGTAAATATGGATATGTCGACCCCGATGGTTTGAAACGAGAATATAACTATGAAACTGGAATACCTTGCGACAAAACCAAAGAGGACCAAAATCAGAAGGGTTTTATAGACTATCAAGAAAATAAGGCTGTCTTACCTAATGGTATTACAATTGATCTCGCAACGATGGGCAAAAAATCTAAGAGGCCATTCAGATCAGCGGGTGTTAATTAAGTTAATGTACATAATATATTTATTTTAGGAGATCTAATTTTAAGGACACATAAGTTCTTGTCATCTAGTGTTATTTCAACACAAAAGAATGTTGGCAATTTGATTACTACATTGTAATCTTGATCAACAAGAAATAAAACATTTTTATTTTTAATAGGACTTTTTTTATCGAAGTAGTAAACATGCAGAAGTATAAACAAGTACTCTTTTATCAAAGTGCGATCAAACTTTTCAACTTGTATGATTATTAACGAAACAATATGGCGTCAAGTACCTCATTTAACATCATTCGATGTTGAATGCTAGAAAAATTAAGAAACGGTTCCAAGTCAATTATGATATGATATGATCATATGAGTCAACCGGTATTAAAGTCAACTTTGATCAAAGTTTTTGGTCAAAGCTGCTGTGTCCACATGTACTTCGACCGTGTCACCGCAACTTTAGTGGCCAACTGTAGAGTACAGCATAGCTAAGAATAAGAAGCCATAAATACTCCACGACGCTGATACGGTGCAGATAGGAGCAGGCGTTAGTGGCCAGACCGAATGTCGACCGATGTCTAATTTTGGAAACGCTCACGGGAATATGCCGCTAGGTAAATAATACCTAAGTTGAGACTACCCAGTAGACTCCAATGCCCGAAGATTTTTTTTGAGAATAGTATACGAGGATGCAGTCCCACCATCCACTTCTGCCCATGGACATCAGTGTCAAACCTCGAATAGGACGGTTATATGTAATCCAGTTAATATTCGGTGCTAATAGGAATATTAGTAGGCTAGTTTTAGTTAGTAGTAGGGCCGACCGTGGGAGTTAGGACTGTAATTGTAAGTTAGTCCTGTTAGTAAATAGTAGTAATCACTCGGTTAATAATAGTTAGTAGGTATAGTCCTATTCCTAGCTGGTCACATATACGTTGCTATCCCTGAGTACAGAGGTGGTCGCCCCTTTTATAAGTGTAACAGGCATTCAAAGTGTCCCGAAAGGACCGAGCTGCCGACATGGACATCCGAGACCAATCTGCTAGTTAATTAGTCCTGTTAGTATTGGCTGCAACCCATATTGGCCCTCTACAGGGCACGGGCCTCTCCTCACACTGGAGGAGGCCTAGACCGTACTCCACCACGCTGCTCTAATGCGGGTTGGTGCCTGTTAGTATTAGGTGTTAACAAATAATATATGTTCCATCCATCCTTGATCCTAGCCCTATTAGAAAATATTAGTAATCGTACAGGTAGTAAGGTATTAGTGTATGTCCTATTTGAAACTGGTCACCGATCAATGCTATCCCTGAGGACTGAGGTGGTCGCCTCGCCTTGTATGTAACCATCGTCCACACCTTTCCGACCGGAACACAATTGTTGCTAACAATTTATTATTACGATTATATTATGGTGTGCAATAAAATATATTTGTATTGTATTGTATTACCTACACTGCAGAAAGGTGTGTGGCAGTGGTACCGCCCCGGGCGAACCGTATATAGGCTCTACCACTTAGACCTGTTTATTTATATGAATGTTAGTTGTTTAGTATTTGAGACTGTTAGTGTAAGTGTACGCACTTAGTTTGCGTCTGGTCAGATGGTATACCTATCACGCGGCAAACTTTATTGCCGCAGCTCTGATCTACGCGCAGTTCGATGCACAGTACACAACAGTGTACTTTTGGTACACAAACGCCCGCAAACGGGTATCGCCGCAACGTGCAGGCGGGGGAAGGGGGCACAAGCGGCGAATGGCGTCCCCTTGCATCGTATTTTTCGATGTTTTTCTTCACCATTAAAGTCAGTGATATTTAATTGCTTGAACACACAAACGCCGAATGTCCGTAGTGGATGGCCGAGATCTTAAAAACTCAACTATCATCAAAATCAACAGCCTATATTAGTCCACAGCAGGACTAAAGGCCTCTCCCAAAAATGGGAGGAATTGCCCATAATCACCCAAGCTGGGCAGGCGGGTTGGTGATCGCAGTAGATGGTAGTTTCTGCACAAAGGACGCTGCTGCGTTCTCCGTTATATTCCCTTAGTCGCCTCGTACGACACCCGCGGAATGAAAAGGGGCGACAATTGTATTCTGTTCTGCCGTCACCACACGGCTTACTCAACTATCACCTCTTACTCAAATCGTTAAAATACGTAAAACCTGGAAACTTGGTCCAGTGTAGATTTTGTACTGTTTGAGTGGATTACACTACATAACCTTATATTTTCAAAAATATAATGAGGTTGGAGGAATAAATTTTACCAAATCCGTGTAGTAAGACGTAGACGTAGAAACAAAAATCAAAAAATTAAAAACGCATGTTCAATAAGTCAAGAACAAAATTTTTATCCAAAAAAGTAAAAAGAAATAGCAAATACCAATATTACTCAGTATTTTGTGGTTTACTAAAGAATACAGTGGGGGCAGGTATAGCTCAGGGTCAAAGTTGCCTGGATTTACAGTATAGCATTTCTATTCATCAGTATCATCATAATTATTCACCAATCGACATATGGAATATACTTACCTTAAAATCCCATTCCTTTTAAAGTTCTTAGACCTTAATTATGTAGAAAAAGTCATATATGGTAGAATTTTGTATTATAATATTGTTCCAATAATAAGGAATATATTGAGAAAACTTTATATTTATTTCCAAAATGTTACATTATAATTACAGGCTAATTAATTAATAAGGACGATTATTTATATATGGTTGTGGACGCCTCATGGGAGGGGGCATCCTATTTGGTGGGGTTATTGAAATATCCATGTAATTTCCTATTTGAAACTTCACATGTGATAAAGTTTTGTTGTCATCTCCACCTCTCTGTCCGGAACATGTTACACCAATCTCCCTCATACGATATGTTGGTGACCTCATATCTGGGTAGACAATAGCAAAGTCAAAGTATGTGCCTTTACGGCGAGTCTCAGGATTTACTTCTTTAACAAGACCAGTCAGTTCGCGAAGCGTTGCATCCATCCATGTATATATTTGCAATTCATTTTGAGGCACATTTCCTCTAGCATAGTCCCCCGGTGAATTGTGTCTGCCAGTAGAACAAAATACGCGTAACAGCAGTGGGCATGTCTGAAAAAACATGAAGCACATAATTAGCAGTGACAATTCAAGTTTTGTTTGAATTTAATATCACATGCTTTTAACAATATTGGTTATCTTTGTGTTTAAACAATGTTTACTGAAACTTCTCATTATTACGTAGATTTGGCTAGTATAGAATGCCATGAGACATTAAAGCTAACAATTTTTCTATAAAGGATGAGAATAGCAAATGTGCATGCAGTGTGACCACTACCATCGACAACATTCATAACAAACTGCAGACAAAAGTACAAAGTACACTTAAGTTAGTCTAGATAGTTGATCTGTTAGCATAAGTTATTCCTGGATAAGTTAGTAACAGCTCAGCTAGTAATTGTTAGTTTGTCCTTTAGTTTTGTTCCGTTAGTTTACATATGCTACTGTTGGCCACTCCTGAGAACCGAGATGGTCGCCTCAGGGCGCCACCCCATCTTTTTGATTAAAACAAAAATTCCTCATTACATTGTTAAAATGTGTGGCAGTTGTACCATTCTAGAAAGATCCAAAAAATCATTGTAATTCAAACCAAATGTTGAAATAACTACTTTGAAGCTAGTAAGCTATGTTAGTAACACAGTGAAGCTCTACATTGGAATCCAACCAAAGCGAAAAATTTGCTACGTTACATACTTCTTAACCTGAGAATATAAAATTCAATTGAATGCAATATTCAATTCTCAAACCATTTAACTTAATTTTCACCTTTTCTCTGTCCACGGGTTTCTCCGCGGGCTTAACCTCTTCCACTACCATCGACTCCAAACCAGCCATTTTCATAATCTTTACAATGGAAATTAGTTGCAATATATTGACGGTGATGTTAAAATAAAGATATTGAAAACCTTCAAACTTTAATAAAATTAATTATTTACAATTTTCTTTACGGTTTTTTCGCCGACTGACAAGTGGACTGTGGAGTACCTAACAAAATAAATACAATTTTTTTTTCACATCGTCGTCGTCGACATTCTGAGCACAGATTATTACATATATTATTATACTCTTTGATTAGTAGCTAACATCACACAAACAACAATCCACAGATTAGGTACTATATTAGTTGCTATATAATCTTTGCTAAGTAGCTAAATATAGTTAACCATTCTACCATAGACTGCGCCTACCTAGTGAAAGGATGATCCCTAGATCATGAATTCAATCTTAAAATCTCTTAGATGTCAGAACAATAATTTTACTAATAGTCTTAGTCTGAGTCTTAGCTTAGATGGTCTTTGGACCAAGCACAATCTAGGTACTATTCCACCAATTTAATAAATTGTTTTCTGTGGGTGTTGCATAACTAACAGTGTTTGCATTGGAACGAACGAACGAACGGGGGTCCTCCAACGCAACCGCACTGATGACAGGCGCGAAGCCTCTTAGGTGTGCGTGTCGGCCGTTGTCGGCGCGGTAGTACAAACCCCGTGCCACAAAGTCACTAAAGGACTGCACCCGGAGATCGCGCGCCACCACGTCGTTCCGGACGTAGCGACCGGCCCCCACGATAACCCGTAGAGCCCAGGTTCTGCTGCGCTTGGATGCTTGTGACCTTGCCGCCAACGCGTACCATGCAGGCGCCGCGTAGGTCTGATGTGAACGAACGTTTTACCTACGCGAACGTTGTTATAGTATGATATTTTTTAGTACGGCAATGTAAGCAAATGTAACAATTGTCAGTGTCAAATAATGTCAATTTATTTATATGACAGACAAGTTTGAAAATTAGACATTTGATTTGACTGTCGATCGATTTAATGTTTTGCTACGATTCCTTTTTTTAAATTTCATAAAATTTACGCAAATACACACGGGATACACAAGTGACCATACAATTTTAAGTTTTGTATTAGCAAACAATGTCGAATAAAGAAGAAGACGAAACATTTCAGGAAGACGAAGTTTATATAAACCCCGAAGATGGGATGCCAAATATTCATCCCAATATTGCAAACTTAGAACAAGACATTGATTCGCACGATGAGCTTAATGAATTCGATGACTTACCTAAATCAGTAATTGTAACGAACATTCATAGCGAAGTTTTCGCAGATGAAAATTTAAAGAATGAATTAGAGGAACTATTCCGTACCTTCTCAGAGAATACAACATTTCAGTGGCTACGAAGTTTTAAGCGGCTACGTGTAAATTATGACAGTCCGCTGGCTGCGGCGAATGCTCGGGTGCAGCTTCACCAATATCAATTCTATAATACCTGCATAAATTGTTATTTTGCACAACCAGTGACACCAATTTCTCTCAAAAATCTGAAACCGCCAGCTCCCGTAAAGCAGTTTTTGATATCTCCGCCGTCAAGCCCACCAATAGGATGGGAGCCGCGTGAGGAAGGTGAGCCTATAATGAACCCTGACCTGCTAGCAGCTCTGTCAAGCTTGGCCCCTGGAGAGAGTCATGAACTACATGCTCCGACTCCAACGCAGCCAGCTATTGTGGTGCACACTGCCGTGTCTACTGAACCTAATGATACCCATGTACGACACCAAATTCAACACACTCGTCACCCAGATTATTGATGTGTTTTTCATAATATAAGGAAAGCTTTATTAAGTAGAATTTCAATGATTTTATCCTATGATAATGTCAATTTTTTTGTGGCCAACGATGCCAAAGATAAATGCATGCCTTAGTTGTTTATTTATCAGTTTAATAATATGAAATAAGTAAATATCTCATTATGTTGTGACAATTTTGGCATGATTCGATGTCATGATGTGATATAAAAATTGAATAAGAAGACACATTTTTTCATAGTGTTTCAAGCTGATTAATTTAGAAGAATTAGTATTGATGCCTAAAAGCTTAACAATTTTTGTAGGTATTTTATTCCAAAGTTTGCAGTAGGTGGTACCTAGTTGCTTTCAAGAGTACTTACTTATTTTCGGGATGAGTATTTAAATTAAATTGGTGCTATTTAATGAAGTTGGTCAAAAAGAACTGTTTGATTTTTATTATGTTCATCTTTTTACTTTGGCTATATTGAAAATGATCCTGTTTTTTATAGGTTTTTTTTATATTTGTATAAAAATGCACACATACTTGATCTTATTATTCAATTTTTTTTTATTGTTGTGCTTATGTATGGTGTAATAAAGCGTAGACAAGGGCTGAAACATATGGTGGATTTTCAAATGTTGCCAGATATTTGAACATTAATTTCTTGGTGGATATAGTGTTAAACAGTATCATTTCTGCTTCTCCAAAGCAAATATGGAGGAAAGGTCAAAAATTGATTTTATTTTTACCTGCATAAGAAATCAATACACTTACCCTACATAATAATTGTGGTTTTAACATTTCACCCATGATTGCTTCACTAAGTGTTTTAGAATGCATTTGTCTCACGAAATTTAGTTAAGACCTAGATCTCTTTAATAAAATTGTTTAACTGACTATATTTTGCCTATTGTACCTTAAGTACCTACTATCCTAATTACAAAGTGGTATTTATTTGATTAAAAAGAATATAGTTTAACACAATATTTTTTATCAAGATGAAATAATTGTATTATTGGAAGTTGGCTTGTGCTGCTACTTACAAATTTTACACATTTATCATTTCTAGTAGAAAGAATACTGAAATGCAATTACTTAACTTATTATATGGCATAATATACCAACTTTAAAAGTTTGCTATGTAGACAGACAAGACTAAAATAATAATCATTTATTATCTCTGACATTAGGATTGATATTTATAGGCAAAATTTGAAAACCGTCCATCTTTAAATTAGGATTATCATTTTCGGCTGATCTAATATTATTAATTCTTGGAATAGTTTGGAAAAATAAGGAATAGATAAGTACCTACTTCATTTGTTACTCACTAAAATAAGGTACAAAATGAAGTCTCGTTTTACTAGAATTTATTTATAATTCATTTTATTTGATTTCATCGACAGTGAAACTAACATCTAGATACCTAGTTACGTACTTCACTTTTGAAACTTCAGTAGCCATTGCAAGTGTTAATTATATCAGAAAATGATTTAATGCAAGTGAATCATAGTCAAGAGATAAGGATTGGTTACTCCTAAATTATTATTATTTATTCTTTATTGTGGGCCTAAGTCTAGGTTTTGCAAAGGGTGGACTTAATGCCTGTTGGCATTCTCATAACAGTCAACCCAAATTATGTGGTACATCATTTGTATAATTATTAAACTAACTATTAAATTATACTAGCGTAATTTTTATTATTAACTAGCTGGCCCGGCAGATGTCGTCTTGCCCTTTCCTTATTTGCCACCTCAGACACTCGCCAGTGTGCGCCTAACAGCTTACCAAAGTTTCATCAAAATCGGGTCATTGGTTTAGGAACGCATATGGGACAAACAACAGCCTAACAAACCGAACGTTGTCAATTCGTTTAACCCTTTACTCTCTTTGTGGGGGCTCATTTCTGCTATATCAAAAACATTTGACTGATGGTATTATCACATTACTTCTGATATTATAAAATGTAGGTACGTAGATATGGTCATTTTATTACGAAAATTTTGATTTTAGTGGCCTGAGCGCATTTTCAAAATCGTCAACAAATTTAACTGAACTGTATCAAAGCAGTTCAATTTCTTTTAAACCTTTTGTATGGCTGCCGGTATTGCCAAAGTACCTATTTTTTCAGACATTTTAAAATGTCGTCTATAATTCCAAAAACTAAATGTATTTTTCGGAGTCGCCCACAAATGTTGTTTATACTCTTATGTTAAAAACGATTATTTACCTACTTGTTACGCTTATGTCCCTCGATTCACTAAAATCGGTCCAATTTTAAATTAAATTTTGAAATTAAAAGCTCTAGATGCATTTGTAGGTTTTAGAAGTTCTCAAATTAAAAAGTGTCTGATAAGTAAGGTGCTGCACTCAATTTATCTGATATCATTTATTTATACATCTGGGCAACGTATTTTACAATAGTTTTCCGACATAATGCTATGTTACCGACCAGTAAAATTGTTCAACCTTTTCGAAATCGGGCCTCAAAATAGAAGGTGCTTAGACTTTTTTCTGAAAAATGTTTTTATCGCATATGACCCGAACTCACAAGTACAAAACAAATTATACATGCTATCATATGTTTTTCTTGTATCTTTTTTTTAAATCGTAGAATGGGTCGCACTACGGTAAGTGCAAATGCCTGAAAAACTTGTTTTCGATAACTAAGATCTATCATTCAACTATTTTCCGAAAATCTGACGTAAAACGAAGTTGCAGTTCGGTAAAAGTTGACATTTTTCATTATTCGGCCTAACCAGACGCTCCCCGGAAAATGTTCACAAGTACCTATTAGTATTTTTGTATTCAGGGTAGGTAATCAAATCTATATGGTTTTATCAAAATATTTTGGCCGTGGGCTCCGGACCCAGGCTTCAGGACGGTTTCAGCTAACAACTACTTAATTGCACTACCATTAAGTTATTACCTTTAGATAGGTACTTATTTTGCACAATCATATGTTTTTAACAGAACACCATAAAACTTCTATGTGCAAACTTTTAAAATTGCTGGTTAGTACTTTTTATTTTTTGGTGTAGCTTTTACATACTCATGTTGGTTAAGTTACTTATATTTTTAATGTGTTCTATGGTAGAAATAATTACTGTATGTTAATGTAATTTAGGGCTGTTATTTATTATAAATAAATGTGGCATTGTTATATTTTTATAAACATCATTGCAATTAGATTCAAGTTCATTTAGATGCTATAATTTACATAGCAAAGTCGCACTACGATATTAAAGAACCAAATTTTTTAAAATTATGACAATGTAGTTTTGATAAATGTTTTACACGCATAGGATAGGAATTATGAATTTACGTAGACACATATTTTCGTATTGTTAAAATCATCTATGGATATTGTCAATGCAAGATAATTAATGTCTTCTTGATGTTCTTAAATAAGTAGAACTGACCTACTAAAATATGATTTATTCAGGCACTTTTTACCGATCGAATGCTTCATAATATATAATCAAGCCAGAATACCTGTGAAAACGAACTATTAAATCAACTGGTACCACGGCGAATAAACGTCATAAGCTATGTTTGATAACCCTTTGTGTTGATAGTGAACTTGTCGTATCTTATCCTACTATGTTTCATCCTTACTGTATAAAATCTCCATTACCATTACAAGATGTACCTATTCTGCAGGAGTATCACGACAAAAATGCAAATTCGCCAACACGCAATGTATTAGAAAAAGATATAGGTACCTACCGATTTTTTTTAAACAGGCTGCCAAGTTACCTGTGACATTTCAGTAAATGCCAGAACAGACATAAATATTAGAACGTTGCAATATTGTAAATTGAAACGTTTCTCCCCGTATTAAACCTATTTCGTAGGTAACCTATTATGTAGATAAAGATAGAACCTGACTGCAAAAGCACTTATTTTAAAATAAAAAACAATCTCTAAATACACTGACCTCTATTATTATAAGTAAGTATAGTAGTAGAGGTCAGTGTCTAAATATTAAAATTCAATTTGAAAATTTTAAATTTCAAAGGCGGAGACAGCATAAACAAAATATTTTTTATTGAAAGTGAATTTTCTAAATTTTTACTACGATAATTAATTGCTATAAGTACCATTTGTTTGTGAGCGCCTGCAGAACTTAAACATTTTCATATTTAGACGTTGTATTTTTTTTTCTATTCAGAGTTATTTTGAGGTCATGTTTTTGTTTTTAGCATGAAGTGTGTGTTTGTATGTAAAACCTAACCTTTGTCGTGTTCTTAGCTATTAGAGAAACGAGATTTTGGCCAGTAGGTAGAATCCTGAGGAACAGTTACACAATAATATTGTAACATTATTATTATGTCTGATAATACCTCCTCTCCTCTCCTTTTAACGCTTGCAAATTACGATATGATTACATAAAATGTGTTTTTAACTTCTTTTGGAAACAACATTTGTAGAGAACCAACTCATGTCAATCCTTTATTACCTATACAGCCTAAATGGTCTCAAATTTTTGTATTTTTGTGTATAATTTTAGTGAATATATTATGTACCTATGGATTGACTTTTAATCTCACTGTGATTTCATTATTTATTGAAGGATGTAAATATACTTAAGTATTAAGTTTCGATAGTTCTTTTTTTATCCCATTAATTAAATTATTAATAAGTGTACAAGTATGAAGAAGCGGGTTATAAATTATATGTGCTACGTATAAGATTTACCAGATAGTAGAATTTGTATGGTTCAACCGGGGCGTTACCACCAATTCCACACCCATTTCTATCGTGTAAAAATAATAATTGTTTTCTTCTAAATTTCCTAAGCAATAGTGTTCCGGTCGGAAAGCGGGTTGTTTGCCGGTTACACTGTAAAAAGAGACAACCTCAGCAACGCATCTCTGATCAGCTTCGAACAAGAATAACAATAATAATAACTGAACTATTACAAATAGGTACGTACCTCCTAACAGGAGTTCCTTCCTTCTTCAGTCTTCTTCCTTCCTCTTCCTTCTTCCTTCCTTCTTCACAGTCTTATCTCATATTCCTCAACTAATATTCATATTAACACCTTAGGTACAGTAAATGGACTTACAAACAGTCCCTTTTATGAGGCTGCTCGAGGTTTCACACAGATGTCTATGGGCAGCAGTGGATGGGATTGCATGCATATTAACTATTCTAATCACACAAAAAATACCTATGTGGGTTATATGCCCATACCGCTACGCTTAGTGATACGCATATATAGATAGATTTGATTGGGCTTGTTTCTCTGGAGGAAAAGTAAAATAATGAAAGGGGTGTGGAGGACGCGGTCTCCCGACAATTTTATATCCACCCCCCTACGCTTAGTGATAGGTTTGACTGGTGATGTTTCTCTTCCAGTAAAATAAGGAGAGCTCAGCCGCTCCCAAATTTAATACCCTGCCCGCTACGTTTATAGATAGGTTTAGTCCGGATAGACTATGCCTATGGATATTTTCTGTCATCCACCCAAAGTAAAATAAGAGTAGGCGGAGCTCGGGGGTGCAGCCAACGAAAAACATATTCTGGTAGGTACATCTGAGCATAGGTTTGGTAATATTAGATTATGATAGCCTATGCATGTGGACAGGCATATAAAACTACAATACGCCACTAACTGTGTCTATGAATATTAATACCATGTAGGTAGATCCTAAAGTCCATTGCGCCCTGAGTAGGTACATGGATCCAACGCGAACGAAGTTGTATATTATTAATGTGAAAGTGTGTTTAGTGATTTTTCGGTTTGTCCTTCCACGCAGCAACCGAATGACGAATTCGCGTGATTTTTTGCATAGACATAGTTTATGGTCTGGAGAGTGACACGGGACTTTTAATCCTGGAGAAATGCACGATTCATGTGATATAAATAAGGGAATATTACGCGAACAAAAACTTTAAGTAGGTTAGGTTAAGTAGGTAGGTAAAGATAGATAAATTTGTATATATTTGAAAACAGAGAGCATGTGTAGTCCTAATGGTACTATTTTGCAAGTATGAGATCAATCGGCTGATAATTTAATGTTTTTCCGTAAAAACTTTCTTATAATTAAAAGCATTTACATGATAATCTGTAATATAAGTAATTATCATACAACATATTATTATGGCTACCTATAACCTGTTACTTCGTTTAAGCATGATGCGGGGATGTAAAGGGTCAAATTAACTTAAACTGTCATCCCTTTTTTTCAGCCTGAATTGATAAATATCAATAGCCTCTTTCCTTGATAACCTAAATGGTAATCCGGAGTATAAGTAACATGAAGATCCGTTTGACGATTAAGGCGTGATGCGCGTACAAAGGGACAGACAGAAAGATAAAATATAAAAAATAAATTGTTTCGTTCTCTGTATCGACAAAGAAACCTCCCAACATTCAAATTTTTCAAAAAATATTTAATGTACACTTTTGGAAAAGTTACAGATGTTTTATATTAATAGTTTTATGAATATTTATCTATTTGCCAACAAGTTATATGGTGACTATTGGTGACGGCAGATCAGAATACAATTATTGTCACCACCCCTCCTCTTCCCGCGGGTGTCGTGACGTGAGAGGCGCCTAAGGGAATATAATTATTATGCCGTAACTACCATCTACTGCGATCGCCAACCCGCGTGTCCAGCGTGGTGATTATGGGAAAATCCTCCTATATTTGGGAGAGCCCTTTAGTGCGGCAGTGGATTATAGGCTGTTGATAATGATGAATACATGAAAAATTTTGGTTTATTAAAAATAATATTTTATTTAACATATCTTTTACTAAAGTAATGTAACATAGGTAAGTACATACATTTACTTTACAAGCACAATAAATTGATTAATAATAAACGGACATTTATTATTCTTATTATAACTATAACGTACGTATAACTAGGTACCTAATTAGCTAACATTTATGCTATGTTAGGTCCATAAAGTTACTGTATTACATGAATTAGGATATACCTAGCTTATATTATAAGGCAATGAAATATGAGGAGATTCACGAAGTTGAAACCATAAAAAGCTTAGAAAGCATTTTTCTACTTGAATGTACGTACCTACCTGTCAGTGAGAAAGGAGTCTTGGTAGTAGTGCTTTAAAATACTAAAACATTGTACATTAACTTTTGAAACGGCAAAAGCAAACTTGCTTTTTCGTACGCGGACCTAGGTAAAAATAAAATATTTCGCTTGAATCGATGATTCGAGATTCAAAAAGCTATACAAGTATGTACCTACTTATTTAAGAGCGGGGCGTCTAACTGAATTTAAATAGGTACCTTCTATATAACAGATCCATAAATAAACCTTTTATCCATAAAACAAGCACCCTATCTATACCATACACCTAATCTCCGCCGATAGATATCATATCCAAATATTTTTTCCAACGCGGAACAGATATAAAATCAGAGTAGATCCATATTCAATTTCTGCTTTTTCCGTCCATGTAGGATTACTAGAGCTTAATTCGGTACAATACTCATTAACATCACTATCAACTTTGGTTCGCTGGTAAGGTAACTGTAGATTAGATATAGTTGTAAGTATAATACAATCCCCTAAATTATATCCCTGCGAGTAAATTATAATATAACGAAGCTTACTAGAATAATAGTAAGTAGGCAGGTAGGTAGGTACCTAGATCATGTTTACTTTCTGTCGTGTGACGTATATGAAGGCAGTGCGAAACCATATCGTTTATGATAGTGTTTTGGTGGATATTTATGGGGGGTGCGTTTTTATTTGCTATTTTTGGAAGCTATAAAAAAAGCTTTATAAAAAAAATTAAAATAACCACTTTTGGTGACCTCTATAAAAACTCTAAATAATCTAAGATGGTTTCCAGAAATCAGTCAAATACCCCATTTTTACATTAATTTCTTCACGACTGTATGGTACGCGATATAGTACAGCGCACGAGTCTAAAACGAGTTTCCGCAAAACGTCAGACGTCGCGTGGCGGTGCGTCGGCATCACCGTAAGAGGAAAATCAGCCTGAGTGATTGTCTTCCAGCTTATTTACTCTACCAGCTGGGAGATCTCAATCTCCTAGGAGATTTGATATCCCTGACTTATTTACTATACTATCTAGATAGTAAAGTAAATATACAATGTAATATACACCTGTATCACCTGTAGAAAAGTCGAGTACCTTACCTGTTACCTATTACCCGCTGAGTTAAACTGTAAATAGGCACCTGCCGCAATAAATAATCACAGTAAGCTTTAGTATACACTCTTCGAATGGCCTGGAATTGGAATATAGATACTTATGGCTATATTAAAAGATTTTGGAACTATGTGTGGCGGTTTCAACTTAACTAAATGTTGTTTTCCAATTGCAAGGGGTTTCCCCAGGTTTTTCCCTTAAAACTAATGAGTTATTTTTAGTGCTTGATTTCGCGGAATTTAAGTAGGTACAATATTTCTTTAAATCAACTTAAATTATTATTTTCCGGGTATAGGTATCTACATTGAAATTAAAAAAATTAAGCACCCCTAAAACCGAATATAGTTTATGTTTTGAAAATAAAAAAAACCTGTATTGGTCGGTCTTGTACCTGCTTACATATAGCCTCCAAAATGAGATAAATATTCGCTAGTATTACATTAGGACCACCAGCAGGTCGGTTTGCAAACATTTAATTATTTCGTTTTATAGAGTCGATCTACAGGACAATATCCCCGTGTTCAACTGACTGTAGGTACAAACTGAAATTGTTCCACAAAAATAACTAAATTTAAATTTATAAGTACCAAATGTCCATAAAATACGAGTGTAGTTGCTAATGCAGCTTTGTACCTACTTGCATTTTTAATCTAACCACTTAAACGTTTACGAAAAGATTTTTTGAATCAGACCCATACAATAATATTACACAAATGGTATTCTTAAGTACCTACGCGCTATGAAATGCAATGCCCCGCCCCAAAATATCGGCTATATTTGGGATGGTGAAACTGATGAAAGAGAAGAATCAACTGCCAGATTGAATTAGTAGTGCTGATAAATCTGATACTTCTCCAACGTACAAAGAACTTAATCAACCACTTCCACTGCCGAAAATACCTACTGCAATTAATTATGTTGCCGCGGGATTGCATTTCATAGGAGGCATTATATATAATATTATATTATATCAAAAATATAAAGCTATATAAAGTATATTCTGTTGTGGTGTACAATAAAGTGTTTTTGTATTGTATTGTATAAAGCATTAACTTTTTTTTGCTTGTTCGCTAGAATTATCGTAGTCTATTACAAAAATAAGGGAAGCATTTGCGCCTCCGGGACCGAGTATTTTACTTATGTATCACATACGTTTTTGTACAAGGTTAACATCACTAACATATGCTATACACACATGTTATATTTAGGCTATACAGTGCCCTCCAATCATGAACTTTTGTTTCCAAATATTTCTATTTCGTTTTCAAATTTATGTTTTCATAGAGACGCTGGATTACTTTGAAACCCGTTTTGTGACATTTGTCCACCATCATCGTCACGAGATTATTTCGGACCGACTTCGGAACGTCGTGATGGCGATCGTTTGTAGGTACACCGTGCCGTGATATCCGGCGCTGAACTCAAGGCAATAATTAACTCAAAAACGCGGGCGCCGCGGCGGCGCCGGCAATCTGCGCGGTGCACAAGGTGGTACGTTTTGTATTGCCGCCCCGTCACAATGCGGACCGATTTATAGGGGTAGCGCCGAACCACTCACAATCTTGGATACCGCGATGACGACGCTCGCATGACGGACATGCGGTGGAGTCAGGGGAGACAATCGGCCCAAACTTAATGTTGGTATATCCCGCTACTTCAGCGATGTCAGCTCGTACTAGGTGGTGGCGTTGGGGGGCAAGCGTTGTTAATCGTTATAGTTA
This sequence comes from Dalla quadristriga, assembly GCA_018245335.1. Lineage (NCBI taxonomy): Eukaryota > Metazoa > Arthropoda > Insecta > Lepidoptera > Hesperiidae > Dalla > Dalla quadristriga. The sequence continues at coordinate 18,165 of DWLO01000302.1, forward strand.
CATATTTGTACAAGGAGAAAGAATAGCTTATGTCCTTGTTTATTTAATCTAACATTAGTTAATCTAATAAGAGTTAGCTTCACAAAACGGGATTTCATGCCATCTGACAGAATTGCCGCACTCTTATAATATAATAATAGTAATTTTATTTCAGACATAAATAAATCCTTAAAAAAAATATGTTAGTAATGAACACGTCATATTCACAAAATTTCACACAAAATATACACAAAAATTCTCATAATCATAATCCAATGTCAAAATTATATGTATATATATGTACGTGTATGTATGTATATATTATTCTTTCTACCTTTAGCCGATATCACCAGACATTGGATTCGGTAGGTAGGTACTGACATGTACTATGATATAATTGTATATCATAGCCATACTTTTTGCCAAATTTTTACTGAAATAGTATATTTTAGTAAATCTCCCAGCTACTGTGGTAGGTAGTTACTTTGATTCTGTGTTGTTCTGTGTCCTCGTAAAGTTTACATCTTTTGTAACGTAAATTTTTTTACGTAAAATTTTGCAATGACACATTACATTTTCACATGTAAATTTTAACATAAAGTTGGCTAAATATAACATTTGAGCTCAATTTTGGAGGGCATCGTAACTTTTTACTAATACTTATTAAAATTATTTATAAAACGTAACATAGAAACCGATTACTACAACTAAGTATGAAATATCTGTATCTGCATATAGTAACGTATACATGAACTGTATTTTCCAACGAGACTACATGATACTATTTTGCAGTAACGACATCCAACATGTATCATGCATAATATCACAAAACAATGAATACCGTGTAAGTTGGTATGAACTACGACTGTACAACAATTTTCACATTATATTTTCAAAGGAATGATTTTTTCTTAATGAGTAAATCTTAAACTTACTCCATAATTTATATGTTTTGAAAGAAATCACTTAATAAATTTAGGAATCGTCATAATAAATATGTAGACAGGAAACGCTCAACGCATTAATATATTATATTATTATATTGGTAGAGCATAGCCCGCCCCACATCATGTTAGTTTCAATAGCGATATCCCTGCTTCCTGTAAATAATTTTGGACGGAACTATATATTCAATATTTTGGAATAGTTGTTGGTTTTAGTTTCCAGCACTTTCACACCTTTTTACTTACGTCATCTAAAGGCACCATCGATTCGGCCGCCTTGTCCTCTACGGAATACGATTTGTTATTTCGTTTTTTACCAATGCAACTGGTAAAACATGTGTCTCCTTTTCCGAAATTCTCTCCGTCCAACAAAGATTGTGGCATTGGCTGGTTCATAGTTTCCGGTAAGAATAGACACAAAAAACCAGATACAACGGCTACCAACCCGAAAGTTACAGCAGGGATTTTGGGATTGAAAGAATCTAATAAAGTAATCAAAGGTGTCAAAGCTCCGGATAGCCTGGCACACATCGACCCCAAACCCATAGCAGAATTACGAACTACAGTAGGAAATAATTCTGCCGAGTAATTGTAAATAATCGCAAATGATCCTGCTATAAAAAGTTTGCCTCCGATTACTATAGAGGTAGATAAAGTTGTGCCCGATGGTAAAAAAGCGGCGATAACACATGCACCGCCGCCTATTAACATCATAGAGCTGATCAATGGTCTGCGACCCCATATATCGAGGAAATAAATAACAGCGGCGTAACTAGGTAATTCTACTAAACCGAAAATCGCAGTTATCAAATAAGGATTCCCTTCAAGTTTTCCTGTGCTAAGGGTTAAACCATAGTAAACTAAAGAATTAGCAAACCAACTTAAACAAACGTTTAATGTTTTGTTCCTCAAATTTGGTGTTTTAAACAGATCTAGCGTACCTGCAGCAGGCAACTCAGTGCCTTTGGAAGCCTCAGCTCTTCCTCTCGATACTAATTGAGCCCTGTCTAGTACTTCATCCGACTTATTGCATTTTAAAGCCCTTTGCACAATATCCACCGATTCCTTGACTCTACCTTGGGCCCATAACCAACGCGGCGATTCGTCCATAATCCAGATATGAGGTATGAGGAATAGCGCGTGAAGTCCATAAACTACTTGTAAAATTTGCCTATCCATGATTAATGCTCCCCAGCCTGCCACCAACATTATACCGAAAGCGAAAGCCGCTTGAAAAGAGACTCCACAAATTGTTCGTTTTCTAGGCCCTACAATTTCCATAGTAAGCACGAAGGCAGGGATATATGCACCGGCTGAGCCGACGATAGCATAACAAAATACAACGAACAAAAAGGACCAGTATTCTGGTATAAAAGCTACAGACACTCCTAATATGAGTTGGAATACTGCCGACCAGCAAAATACAGTTTTTCGTCCTAACTTGTCAGCGAGGCCTCCTAAAACTACAGCTCCAGTAAATACGCCAAGCATGTAAGTAGCTTGTGCCACAGCTCCCATCCATCTTCTCTCACAAACTAGATTCCATTCAATTGCACGTGATGATGTTCTGTATCTTGAGTCGAAAACCCATTTGGAGCATGTGGTCGTTTCATTAAGTTCATTGTACATGTAACAGTTGTGTAAACTACCGGTTGTAGTTTTAGGTATAGCTGCAAGTATTGCTGAAGAATTCCATGGAGCCGCGGTTTCATTGGTATCCACGCCATTAATCCAGCACCTGAAATTAGGGAATAACACGAATTACAAAAAGAACTAATACTTAGTAGGTACCTTAAACCGTAAAAATATGGACTGTAATTATGTTATTTCTTTTTCCGGAACAAGCCACTTTACAAACTACTGAATTAGCACTTTGCGTTTGATATACAAAAATATAGACCATGTAATTATTTTTGCGTTTAAACGCCAGCCGCCATGATGCTGGGATCGTGACGTGTCGTTTCCCCGGTAAGCCACTACTACAATAACAATGATAGTGAAGTCACATTGAACTTTATTAATTCGGCCACTGTCTCACATTTCGTAAAAACAGATAAAAAGTTATATATTTTAAAAAATATTTATAAAAATGTGTTTAATAAAGTATTTTTATAAATTGTAACCCATCCTATTTAATTGCCTAAGTCGAAAGGTGCCTTATTGATATATTTTTAGCAGTTTTCTTACGTTTTAAACAGGTGGTAGAGTCGGTATACGGTTCGCCCTGGCGATACTATCACCACACCCATTTCTGCCTTGTAATTATTGTTTTCCAACAATTGTGTTCCTCTCGGAAAGATGTGATTGCCGGTTACACTTATTCAAGAGACGACACAGTCCTCAGGGGTAGCATCGCATCTGTGACCAGCTTCGACTAAGAAAAATACTATCAGTTCTGTGACTTATGGAAGTTATGTGCGCTAAGTAATTGAATATCATATTTTTTGGTGAAGGAAAACATCGTGAGGAACTCTGCATGCCAGAAAGGTCTCCATAACTTTCTCACCTTGAGAGAAGACCCGTGCTCAGTAGTGGGCTGTTGATGAGTAGTGATGATGATGATGATGATGATTTATCTCTGCCAGCTAAGTGTAGAGCTTCGACAAGAGCATAGTTATCTAAATTATCTCGATCATGTTATAACAGCTCTACGGCTGAATTTTGCAATGGTCGTGTGGTTTTACAAGTATGTCAATTAAAATAAGATCAGATGGTGCGGTTACATGATACGGGACTAACTTGCACTAAAAGTCCTAATTCCCACAGTCCTATTATTGACGAGGACTAAGCTACTAATTAAATTTAACATCTTATACCAACTAGACTAACTTACACTCTTTTCAGACAATTGACGACCCCGTGACGCATTGGTAAGTGACTCTACTGATGCGCTGTAGGTGCCGGGTTCCATCCCCGGCTGGGTTAGACATTTATTTGGCAAATAATTGTTTATGTTCGGGTATTCGGCGTAAGTTGTGTGGTTTTCTGTGTGTGTCCGCCAACCGCAAGGAAGGTAATTTTTTTTTTTTTTTTTTCGAATGGACACTTGCTGTTGGCCCTACTGGCCTTTACAGCGTCACCGAACAGGGTGGCGAGCTATAAGCTACGCAAAATAAATAAGACAAAATACGAAAGGAGGTGTGGCAAGCCACCACCTGCCTCTCACTTATAACTGGTATTGCGACGAATCTAAGGGCACCTCCTGTGAGGTACGGACCTCGGCTTAGGCTGTCGCTGTAGTGGAG
>DWLO01000303.1:0-22296 GCA_018245335.1 Dalla quadristriga
GATACGTTTAATCAACTTTGCAACAATCCGCGAGCAAAACGTATGATGGTGTATACTTTCATGCATAAATGTTATTAAGTGCGAGCGAGATAGCTGCGAAATGTAATAGCACTCTTAAGCGTTCTCAGGGCTTACCTCGTGCGTGAGCTGCGCCGCCAGCGCGGGAGCCGCGTGCGCCGCCGCCGCGCCGCGCGTCCACGCGCACACGAGCGGCAGCGCGCCGCTCAGCGGGCCCAGACCCGTCACGTGGTAGTCTTTCGTTCTGTGGTCAAAGTTAATTATATAAGGTTTTTTTATAATGTCAGATTTCGAAAAGGTAGTATACAGGTTCTGCCACCAGCAAAGTCTTTGAGTTAAAATATTTTCATAAGGCAAACCTAAAGTTTTATGAACTTCATACTGAACTTCTGGCCGAACTTGAGGCTGTGATAAGAATTTAGAGAAGATTTAGTGACGCGTTTGCTGTGAACCCTTGCTATGTACGCAGCTCCCTGCCCACCTCGCCCCGCCATGTACTCACCGGGCAAGCTGCACGCGCAGGTCGTCCAGCTGCGCGTAGGGCTCCCAGCGCGAGAGCCCCACGCTGAGGGCCAGGTGCAGCTCGCTGTCCGCCAGCGCCGCCACGCGGCCCCCGCACCAAACCCCCATCGCCTTCATGCGGTACTCGTCGTAGCCGATCTGATAAAAGAAAGATAAAATAAGATAAAAAAGTCTCATTTCAAAATCGACTATTTCATAAATCGAACGAAATGTCAGCAGCCAATCAAGTATAATCCCCGTATCTATAAACAAGTAAAAGCCTTTGCTTACGTAAAAGTAACTATTAAGTAACAGTTATTGTGCGATATAAAAATAAAAACGGTAATAACTTCAAGTAAGCAATGATTTGAGTAATAATTCTTAGTAAACGACTTAACTTGTCTATAAAATAGAATGTCGGTCTTAAGAATTATAACTTGAAGTAAAGGTTTAATTAAGAAGTTACATGAGAAAAAGTAATTACTTCTTTATAAATACGGGGGTAAGACTTCTTATACGTGAGATAAAGTTCTTTACGCACTCTGACACGTATGCGTGTACGTAGTCTGACGTAAATGACGCACTCAGCGTATGCTGTGGTACAAAAAAACTAAAAATGATTTATTCAGAAGAAGAACTCAGCCATTGGTTCTCATATGGTAAAAATAAACCTTATTGCAAACATAATACGGTTACTGAATAAATTCCCTGTTCACCTGCAAATCCTTTATCTTGAGCGTGATCCGGAAGCTGGTCTTCATGGGGTCGGGGCGCGTGACGCTGACGTCCCCGACGCGGTTGATGGTGGCGAGGTTCTTCAGCCAGCCGGCCTCGCTCTCCAACTTGCCTATGAACGATATCGATCCTATCTGAAACGGACGCATTAAACAATCTTAACAATAAATAAAATTGGAGTGCCTGTCTGTGATATCAAAATTGAGGTGTCATTTATCAACAGCCAATAATAGTTAACTATTCTTTAAAGTCGTCCAAATACAGGGGGAGTTGCCCATAATCACCACGCTGGGCAGGCGGGTTGGTGGTCGCAGTAGATGGTAGTTGCTGAGCAGTGAACACTGCTGCTCGCTCTCCGTTACATAATATTGCCTTAGTCGTAGGACACCCGCGGGAAGAGGAGGGGTGGTGACAATTGTATTCTGTTTTGCCACCACTGGTCTTGGTTCTGGTCACCACACGGCACATAGAGGCCCATACCAAACTTTAATTTAGCTATTACCGCTATAAACCTAGCAGAGCATGCATACATTTCAAAATATTCTACTCTGCTGTAATTACTTCGTGTGTACAATACAGAATATTCTATCTATCTATCTATATCTACTCTATTTTAAAGGTTGCAGTAAAAATGCATTCGCAGTCCCTTTAAAATAATACTAGTAACTACAATTCATTCATAATATATTGTAACTATTAAAAGATAAGGAATTTTAATAGGTCTGGCTCAGTTCAATTGATAACGATTGGCAATTTAAATAATTTGCAGTACCTAAACTTAGTATAAAGAAGTTTCATAACAACTATATAACTTTATATCATACCAGATTGGGAGCACTTGGTACTGCAAGAATTTACTTGACTTTATTAATAGCAGAGTTAATGATTACTTACTGTTAGAGTCTGCAAAAAAGATAAAAATAAATTTAACAACAAGGAGGAAATTGTAAAACTGTTATCGACCTGATAACAACATTCAGTTTTGTAGACTTAACACGCTTTGTACGTACAAGAATAAAATATATCGCATTACGATTGAATTTAATGAAAACGATTAACAGTGCCACTATTAGGAGTTGCCACTATAAGCGGCCATCGTCGATTACGTTAGCGTCAATACGCGAGCCAGCTGTCGAAAACATGCCGCGGTATAAGTACCCTATTACGTCTGCATTTACTTCAATTTTATACTTTATACTGTATACTTTCGACGTTAATTAGCCAGGAAGGTTGCCACCCGTTCCACATATTTCTAACAATTGTAAAACGTCGAAAGTAAATTTTCGTTAAGCAAAAATGTACTACTTGCAACCGCGATAACGTGGTTTTTAGCTAAGAGCGTTTACGCAATAACATTTGCCCGCGTAAAGTTTTGCGTCTAAAAAAATAGATGGCGGTAGTGTGCTTTGGATAAACAAAATTGAACTATGTGAAGACGTAAAAAGGTGTTTTAACCAGAGAGCGTAAGAGCAAGGGAAAGGGAAATATTTGTAAACGTTAGTATGTGTCTTCTACGAGGCTGGTCACAGATGCGTTGCTATCCCTGAGGACTGAGGTGCCTCTCGCACCTCGCCTCTTATATAAGTGTAACCGGGCTCCACACCTTCCCGAGCGTAACACAATAGTTGAAAAATAATTCATCGGTTATTTAGAAAAGTGGCATAGTTCAAAAAGATTACAGGGCGATTTTTTGCTTATCACACTTTTTTTATTATTTGAATTATTTAATTTATAATAATGGCGGATAACCATATGGTAGAGGAAGGATTCTTGCAACATTAAACTTGCATGTAAAATTTTAGAAATGTCTTTTATCCGCATAATAGGCCGTTGATATTAGACTTTAGCTATTAATAGTATCAATTTTTTTTAAATTTGAATTATGTCACTTTTCTATTTAACAGACGAATTGTACCACGGCAGAAATGGGCGTGACGGTGGTACCACACTGGGCGAACCGTATACAGGTTCTACCATTGGGTAGCAATGGGTGTTGTTTGATGACACTAACCTTATGCAGGAAGGTGGCGTGGAGTGGGGGCAGTTCCAGCACTTCCCGGCGCGTTTGGAGCAGAGTCCGGCGAACGTTGATGAGCACCAGGTCTACCACCCGGTTGCCACTCTGCGCGAGGGTGTCGATCATGGAACTGGAAACCGGGGAAGGTTTTAACCGTCGACGTCGGAGGATTAAGTTACCCAGGTGTGGTATGGTTAATCCGGAGAGTTTGCCGCAGTGAAAATAAATGAAATTGTTTATTTTTTCTTCATAAGGTACAAGCGGCACACTCGACGAATGTCATAAAAAATTAGTAAAATAAGTAATATTTAAATAACATTAAACTACATTGCCGTAAAATTTGTTTCTTATTTTGAAATCAGTATCTAATCCCTAATGTAACGAAAGACTCATCGGCTTTAAAAAACATTAAATACCCACCTATAACACAATACACCTATTTAAGGGTAGGCCGAACTAGAGAACAAAATACCGGTAAACAATATTTTGTCTCTTCTTTTTTTAAATACGTAAATTATTAATACGTTTACAGAATTACTATGATATGATAATCAACAGAACTACAGCGCAACAGATTGTGCGCCAATATCACCCCACTGCCATCTGCTTACAATACTGATTTATGCAGTAGAAATAACAACAGCCTGGCACGAGTTAATTCAATCCCAAGCCTTTCTATCATTTAAATTTAATGCAATAAGTTCACCTATTACCAGGATATGACAAGTATTGTATGCGAGTGTACCTACCAACTAATCCTGTTTAGCCAACATTCTCAAGTCGTCGTGATAGCCATAGTAACCGAAAAATAAGACAAAAAGGGACAGAAAACTGACAAACCACTATTCATGGTTGGCTGGGCATGTGGGGCGGGCGACCTCGCGATGCGATAACAGTCGGTATCACCTGACATCCAATACCCGTTAAACGTTACTCCAATGGCGCAGGTTTCACGCTGTTTAATTACAGTACAATATTCAATAATGTATGTCCAAATTGCTAACTACATTTCACGACTGAGGTAACGAGTAACTGGTTGACGGACCTTAGCTTGTTTGTACGTGAATTACATTTTCCCGTAGGGTCGTCATTGCATATTTTCCCCTCTATAAAACTTGACTAGTTACTTAGTGGCTTGAATGCCCTTTTGGGTTAGATTTCCATACAATTCTTGTTTAGCAAATCCTGTAATGAACCTGTCGGTCATATTATTTTTTGCAGACTTCACAGTTCGTGCGATTGCGTGATTGGTGAGAGAGTGCAGACGAGCTGACGCTGGTGGCTTGCCGCAGCGAGCGCGCCCGTTGCCGCAGTATCTGCCGTAGCAGCGCAACGCAACGCTTGCGCTTTGTACAGCGGCAAGAATATTTAATTTTTAAAGAATTAATCGTGGTCGACTTTTTACAGGCCTCCAACATCCCTATATACAACAACAAACGCTGCTAGTTTGCGGCAACGCGCGCGTAATTTGCCGTAACATTTATCGTATGAAGATATTTATTTATATATTTATAAGCACATCTAGAAACAAAAACGAACATACGTGTACGCCTCGAGCATGGAGGGGTTGCAGCAGACCAGCTCGCTGACGCTGGTGGCTTGCCGCAGCGCGCGCGCCAACTGCCGCTGCAGCCTCTGACGCAGCAGCGCATACAGCGGCAGCGAAATCGCTGCCGTTAGCGGAAGATCGTCTGGAAAGAAAGGATATACGTTTTCATCTTCCCGCCCAGACGTGACCGCGTGATGCGGTAATAACCCTGACTAACGGGCTTGGATTTTCGACTCCCGTGCAAGAACATATCTATGTTTACTTTCGGTTCTTGGTCATTCCCGATATTTTGTGTGCAGCTGCACTGTGACTATGAAAGGATCTTTGTCCCGCTACAGTCGGTCGTCAGAAGAGATTTGGTAGGAGTTTTTCCGATCGGAATGGCTGCTTGCCTGATCTTAATTGGTTATGCATTTGTAATTCTTACTGAATGAAGTTCTCTTCAGTAAGAATCACAAACCATGAATCTGATGGGCAGTGGCATTGTAAATAACGCTAAGCTGCGACAAACCAAATATTAAAAAAATATTCATTGAAGTCAGTTAAAAATTTAACTCGCGGCAAACATACCTATATGTTTTGCTAGTTGTTCAGTCGTAGTAAATTCGTAGCCTCCGTTTTTTTGCGGAGATGGCCATGATAGCTGTAATAAAAAAGGTCACTATTACTGTAAGAGTTAGTTATTAAAATATGAATTATGTATAGAAAAATTATTACCTTAACAAGCACTTCATCATGAGTGAAATCTATTCCCGGATTAATGAAGGAATAAGAATCGTCTTCTATAACTAGTCCAACATTCACATGTGCTACCATATTTGACAATGATATCCTGGAAATGGTTTTCCGAGTTAAGAATTGAAATAACTTCTTGTGAAAAGCATGTTAGTTACTGTATGGATTATATTATCTTTCATTTACATACTACTAATGATTGTTAGATAACGTTAATAGGGCTGATCAGTTGATATGTAGCTTAAAAGGAAATTGAGTTTAAAAGTCAATAATATACAAACCCCTTACCAAAATGCACAGACCTTGAAACATATGAAAAGTTAATGAAAGTTAGGTGTAAAATTCATAGTGTGAGAATCTAAACGAAATAAGTAGGCTGTGCAACAATTTTATGTAAAAAGTCTTATGATTTTCCTCAATATTATTATAAATATGATTACATTATTAGTTGACTTATCATACTGTTCAATCACACTATTAATTGGTTTAAAAGTTATGAGTTACACAATCACTAACATTAGTTATCAAGCTAACTAAGGTTATTTGTTTGATTGTCTATTCAGAACTATAACAACACACTTGTAACCAACTTTTTTGAATGGTAACTAATACCAACAGTCCAATTTCATAGTTGGTTACATCTACGGGTATCAGTTGTCACTTAACATTACTGCATGTTGATATCTCCATTGTGACTTTGATACCTCTATTCCCCTCCCGTGGAATTATAGCCCCCTGGCGGCAGACAAGGAAATTGGTTTTCCATTGGTTCTTAGTTACTGCCATTTGATAAGTAAAAGTTTCACCCATGAAATTTGGTGCAAGTGAGAATCCATTCATCCTCATACATCAGCTTTCGAGTCCATTGCTGGACCTCCAGTAATTGAGGCCACTCCTAGGACCTGTGCCCTATGAAAACGCCTTTTCTTTTGCAACGGGATGGGTGACATCGGTTTACATACTACCTAATAAGAAATACTGGATTCAAAATGACAATATGCTACATTGTTTACAAAAATTATTTACTTACAGAACATGCCCTTCTGACATAACAGGTATGAGGTTATATAGATTTTCGTTAAATGCACTGTATAGACCCTTTACATTCACCTCTCCAAGCGAGCAGCGCAACGAGAGTGCCATGCACTTTAGGTCTAACGATAGTGACTGCAGGTGGAATGTGGGAGGTTTGACTAGCTCTAATCGTGACAGATTCCTGCAATAATTCAATTGAGATATAGAAACATTAACAGGAAATTGTAAATGAAGGGATTGAATAAGTTAAATTTAAATTTAAAAAAATGTTTAGTTATTGCTTTGATTTTTTGTAATAGTAGCTTAATATTAATATGTTATAACTTTCAGACAAAATCATATTAGGTGATACACTTCCTATGACGAATATTTTAACAATTGCACCGATAATTTTGAAATAAACAGGAGATAATTATTTACATTGTATTGAGAATTAAATGTTGGAAATACTGTAAAACCATATCAAGTATGAATGAGATGATGTGATCCAATTTTTATAATTAGCACCTTGTGTTGTACGATTACAGTTTGTTATACTTACACTTGTGTATTTTTGGCAAAGTATGATGTGTCTTCCAATGTATCTGGTTTGATTTGTTCGCCATTTTTCGTTTGCTGTAGTGCCACATTTGTGAAGCTCTAAATCAAAATATTTGTGTAAAATCAATACAATTTTAGCGAGTTAAGATTGGGATTAAGAAAGGAGTATAAATACAGTACCTACCGAAATGATGTTAAAGCAATGAATACTTGAAAAGCTCGCTAAATTGTCTTGCACTACAATACTCACTGTCACATATTTATTTACACTTAAATTGACACAAATTGTTGTCAATTGTTGAGTACACACACCCAACGGTAGGTATAAAAATTTACCATTTTATAGTATAATAAACTTTATAATTTAACTTTATACTTTATAATACTAAGGCGTTTTTAAAATTTAACTTGTTTTGACATAGGTATCAAATTCCCATCCTCTTCTAAGGTTTGCAATTTGTAACCCCGATTTCTATCAATCATATTGGCCATTAGTGACACTATTAAAAATGTAACAGACTTATCTTAGGTTTTCAAACAAATATTTACCCTTTTAATAACATCTTGCAAGTTGGGTTGAACATTCGTCAAGAGTTCGTCCAACTCTTGCTCGATATCGACAGTTTCTTCCTCCGACATTTTTTTACAAACATTACCTCATATATTTAGTAACCGTTACAGCTCATGAAGATAGTTTAGAACATATTTATCGAATCACAAAACCAATTCTTAAAAAACATATTGACTGAACACCTGTGTATATTGACTAGGTACCCCTACTAGTTTACTTTGTGGCAGTTTGTGCCACCGCAATGACAGTGACAGCTGACAACTACTTTTACTTTTAATTTAGTAGCAGGATGATGTATAATACTGAGCACGATTACATCATTAAATCATATAATGATTAATCTATACGTAAAAATTGAGGGATAAATGAATAGGGAAATTGGAACAGTTAACATAACAATTAGAACCATTGTTACAATTTTTTGATTGTTCACGTATCACTTGGAAAAGTATACTTATTGAAAAAATATTTTTAATTTAAATAATTATTTATTTTTACCTAGGTAGGTACCACGGACGTCTCGATAGTAGAAATCAAAGAACATAATTTACTCGTACCGTACCGGAGAGATATCTCTGCCTACGCAAACAAGTGTAAGCTGCTAACATCATATTTGGCTTACTGATATTAATTTCGGTTTTGTAATTCTTATCTGTGGTCTGGGTTAGAATTTAAATATAAGCAACATCTTTGAATCTCCCGTAATAATGCGAGATTCACCGCGGGCGTCAACTAGGTAACGTAATAAAACATGTAAGTACCTACCATTTATTTTTCTGAATATAAATTGCTATTATAAATGTATCAATCAATGTTTGTGAATTTTAAAATTTTCTGTGTACTTTATGTGCTTATATTTTATGCTTATCTTGATCTTCATCAGAAGGCAATTCTACTTCAGTGCTGTGTTTTTGTAATATAAAGATACTGTCACTTGGTTCTTTTGATTCTTGAACTTTCTCCTCTGTATTTTCTCCATTTGCAGTGTCTGATGCTGTCTGTTGTTCGGGTTGAATAGTATTTTGATGATCCAACTGCTCGTTGTCTGGTATATTCGGGCTTTCGTTAGGGTGACCATCTTCTACTACGTTGTCACTTTCGAAACCATTAGAATCTGGGTGACTTTGAAGTCGTGAAACTACAAAATTACAAAAATGGGTAATGTTGCGTTAACACAACACCGTCAAAATGCACTTGGATGAAGTAGCTGTGATTAAAGTTGACTTTGGTAACGGTTAACATAATATTATAATTGACTTGGATCAGTTTCTTTATTAACATCGGAAAATGTCACATGAGAAACTCGACGCTATCTTGTTTTGTCAACTGACATTCAAGTACCTATAGTTGAAATGAAAGTAGAGTTAAACGCGGTCCAAGCCCACTTTGATTGGGCACCGTTATCCAAGTGCGATTTGATCGGTGTTGCCTCGATCAAATTACGATCCAAGTATCGTCAAATTACTTTGGCATAGCGGACTTTTGACAGTGTCCACACAGCTTTAAACCTGAATTCAGGGTCATAGGGCCCCATTTGTCAATAACCCATCACCGGCAGACTATAAGATCGTGTCTCCTCTCAGAATGAGAAGGGTTTAGGCCATATCCACTATGTCAGCCAAGTGCGGATTGGCAGACTTCACACGTCTTAGAGAACATTATACAAACTTCATCGTTAAGCAAGTGATATTTAATTGCTTAAAACGTATGTAGCTCCGAATAGTCAGAGGCCGTAGCATATAACTCGGACTTCATTAAGGAGTACCATTTCTTACCGCATCTCGTCAAAGTGCCAAGTTTTGTAACGTAGTGAACGAGCACGTTAGACATAATCGCAACGACGTGCTGCTCAAGAATATATTTGAAGTTCGATATAAATCTGCTGGCACTGCCTTCCACGGTTAAGAATTCCGGCCTGGAATAGTAGTGCAAATGAAACCTATATTATTTCTGGTATAAATACATATGTGATTAAATGTTGTAACTCAGCGAACGGTAACTACTTGTAACTTTACTATTTTGCACAAGCTAAACGCAGCCCGTTATTTATGTTGTCATCAAAAATAATAAAGAGACTATCCCGATTTTTATCCCGAGAGAGTGCACAGTTCCCGTGGGAGAGATGTGGGAATTTAACACGGTAGGAGCCGCGGGCTTTGTCTCGTAAATTTAAAAATCATGAATTTTGCATGCAATTCGGTCTTTATAGCTGTTATTATGTATACTTATAGCCATGTAGATTGTCTCGTGACGAGAAATGCCTCGGGGCATGGACACATTATTATTTTGTCGATGCTCGTGGATACTGGCTCTACGAACAGGAATTCCACTGCTCGTAAAAACGTACCTTGTTGAAGTTTACAAACATCGCAATGAAGCCTAAGGTAAAAAAGTTGTTTTTAAAAGAGCACAATATTTTTAGCGTGGGTTTTGGGGTGTATTGTTGTCGAACCTTAGAAACAACTTCTTTTCTCATTGGTTCTTACTTACTTGGCTTGTTCCAAAAATTCAAAGCGTATGTCAACTGTATCTGAATCTTTAATTAAAGCCAGTTTCATAAGAGCGGTGAGTTCGTTGGCAGATAGTATTAATACACCATTCAGTGTATTGTTATGCCCCAGTATCAACGCTTCATATTCGTAGGTAACCTGGATAAGATATTGAAGATTGCTTTGTTAAAATTGAATAAAAAGGTATATTTAATTTTACAGATACAGCTTATTAGCCAGCTAACGGCTTTTACTCTTAAAAAAACTCTCAATGGTTAAATTAAGTTTGTCACATCTCAGTCAAACATAAAGGAAAATCTAACCGGTCCGACTAGATAACTTGACTTTATAGTTCTTAAGTAGTTTTTAAAAAGAAAAGAACACTTAACTAGAACACTCCATTTTAACGATGACAGCTAAAAGTTTTCTTACTTTTAAATTGCTGAACCCGACGACAGCCTCTTCTTTGCGAATATCTTTATCTTTTTTATTACCAGTAGCGACCGATCGCCGATACATAGTTTCCAGTCCTCGTATATCTCCGCCTTTTAAAAGTAATTCCTGGAATTTTTTACTAAGTATTTGTAAACAATAAATATCTCAGTATTGTATGTAAATACTGTACGTTTATATACGTTTAATATTACAAAATGTAAACTTGCCATGCCGTTTTTCGCAAAAATCGTAAATCTGGGCAAAGTAACTGATTCTGCTTTTACTTCACGTATTCTTTGAGTAAGCAAATCAATCACGTAATCTGTATACACATTTAGTTCTATTGTCTTCAATTTATCGTATTCTCTGTAATTAGAAAAGAGGGTATTATCAATTGCATCTGCAATTCTACTGCAGTCTACCGTTTCCTTAGATGTGTTCCTGCACCGTGATAACTTTCTTACTTTGGTATGTGGGCTCCTCTAATAAATCGCTCATATTATTATGATATAATTAATAGGTTTAAACGGTTTAAATCATTGCAACGTTATGGAATTATGTGACTTCACGGACACTTCCGGCTACCACAAGATTCTGAAAATATTTGTTAAGCCGGAACTCAATTAGGTTCCAGCCAGCTATCTTCCTGCTCTCTCAGATTCTGAAAACCATTCGTAGCCAAGTATTGCTTAGCTACATCTAACAAGACCAAGCATGGCTCAGATAGCTGTGACGACCATATAATATATAGCCTTTTAAAAGTATATTAGCTCGATGGTTTCATATCGACCTTATATATCAGAGTCAGACATAATATGTACGGTCGATAAACAGACGCGGACTCAAATTTGAAATCATAGATTACCTTAACGGAAGCCTGTGAGTGTGCATCACTCAATTTGAGCCTATGTCTTATTAGGTCTGTATATCATTAAGCGTGCGATATGTTTAAAATGAATGAAGTTCCTATAAATGAAGGAAAATTAGTGAATTGAAACCGTTGTAGGTAGGTATAACCTTAAATATCTTTTCATTACATTTATTTTGTGATACAATTTGTTATTTATGAAACACATATTGTCCTTATAGAATAATGTCATAATTACCTAAATCGATAAATTATGTATCACCGAAATCACTGCACTAAATCATTACGTCAACATTCCTTGGACCTAATACTCGCTACAAAATGTGTCGAAATAACAAAAAAAACAATATATACTTCAATAGGAAATATGGATACATACTGGAATCTATCGCTAGTTTTACCGACGATACCGAAGTACCTCAAATAATCATTGAAGTAGTCTTTCAACCACTTGTCTAGATCGGATTTCACACGGGATACGGGACCTGTGTAGGAAAAATATGTTTTGTAAAGTGACATCGACTTGCGTCCACTTGAAATCCATTTGTCGACTACTTGGACAGGGTTGCCACGGTCAAATTATCGTCCCAAGTAGTGGATTATTATGGTCACAGATGCATTGCTACCCCTGAGGACTGAAGTGATCGCCTCTTGTATAGGTGTAACCGGCATCCTCATCTTTCTGACCGGAACATAATCGTTGAAAAACAATTATTCCACGGTAGAAATGGGTGTGGATGTGGTCAGGCCCCGGGCGAATGGTATACAGGTAACATTATGATGATAATCACTTCAGTACGTATATGGTCTCATTTTTCCCATGCGGTACTGCCGGTGCCGTTCTGCCACTGCCACATCCATTTCGCTGAAGTCCGAACCGGTGGGCCAAGGGCTACTTGAAATCGCATGGCCGTTTGCCACTGTTCCCAGCAAACAGTAATTCAAAAAAATAAGAGAAAGAGACAAACGAAAAGAAAATCCATACAAAATTTACATATTTTTTTAATTTATTTCATCTTATTGCAACACCTTAAACTAAGTTAAACAAAGGCCGTAGTTAACGGCATTCTCTACCATCATCTATCGTGTCAGACTATCATGTCATGATTTAAGTATTTAAACTCAAAACACTTGGGTTAGGATAATGTTTAACTCACAGGAAATAATTACGGAATAAATCATACGACTCACCTATGTTTTTTCTTGTTAGTTTTATGGTGTCTGTGGTTACATTGTTTAAGTACTGAAACAATACGGGGTATTGAGTAACAACAAAAAAATCCCGAGAAAGCGCTCATGGCTAGTGTCAATCGTGACTGATTAACATGTGAAGGGGACGACCGCCTTTTGTGTAAATTCTATTTAATTTTTTTTTTTTACTGTATTTCTCTATTTTGGTGCACAATAATGAATATTTGTATTAGTATTGTATACATTTCACATTTCTCTCTAGTTAGACTTTTTTAAAATGTAATTCATTATTATTGTTGACAATAAATTCCGGACATTTTAGACATATTTAAATTTTCATATATTTTCATACAATCATTGAAAATGTAATAATTAGCGGCCTCCGTCTCCGTCAGCAGTTGGATGGGTGACCGCTAGTGGCAACATGTCTTGAGTGCTTCCGTGCTTCGGAGGGCACGTTAAGCTGTCGGTCATCGTAAGATAATAGTCGTAATTAAGCCTTGTCGGAGACTTCGACTGCCGTTTGAAAACTTTTGACACGGGTTGGCCACTAACCCCTCCACTAATTTGCATTGGAGCAGCGTAGACCTCTTCAGTGTGAGAAGAGACCCGTGCCCTGTAGTGGGTCACTATGGGTTGAAGCCAAGAACAGAAAGAAGATAGTTACAGTCATCATAACGTCGTCGAAATCCATTTCTGAGTCGATAACTTCAATGGTAAGCTTGTCATCCAACAGCCGGTAGCGGCCCTCCATTTTATACTGAACGTTTTTAAGTAGAAACCTGGAAAAACCGAAAATACCACAGAACCACAAAAATATCAGACAGATAATATACAGATGATATACAGATAATATTAGCTATGAACCATTGTCACATCCAACAGTACAAAAGTAGATTAGACACGTGCCAGTTTCGTCATCTTTTCATAATGACATCATTAAAATTGTCCATAAGTGTGCATAGTAGTAATTTATAGGATGTTTTTTATGTTACGGAGCGGTCATAGGACCCGCGCAGGTGTCGCTGAGCGAGAGGCTTGGTGCAGCGTCATGTTCACCAAGTCATTGCAGAGCGCACACGTAGAAGTGAAGTGAGTGTTCACGAACGGATTTCAATATTACACCATAGTATGGACGCCCCGTAATGGCTCGGTTGGAAGTAAACGCCCGGTGCAGTTGCAGGAAATAGCAGGAACGAAAGTCGTTCGCGATCAAAAGTTAGCATTTATAGTGTTAAAAATTGGTGTAAAAACAAAATAACACTCCTTACTCCATTTGTCCATAGGTGGGCGTATAATACATAATGTAGGGTTCCCAATCGGTGATGGAGCGGTCGTAGGAGCCGAGTAGATGCAGGTCGTTGAGCGAGAGGCTTGCGTGCAGCGTCATGTTCTCCAGGTCATTGCGGAGCGTACGCATGCGGAAGTGGGTGTTGTTGCGCAGTTTCAGTCGGTGGAAGAACCTGTGCAGGCAACGTGACGGGCAGTGCAGATATTCATAAAACACCGGTGAAAAAACTCATTGCCAAGTGTCATGGTCAATTCAAAGGCTGGTGATGCGGCGAAAATCTCGTTAAAAATAGAACTAATAGAAGAGTTCCGCGTAACTTTACAAGACAAATGTCACGTTCCTGCGTGCAAACTTTTACCTGTACTACCTGAAGAGATTCAAAGCTATAGAGGCACAGCTCAATAAGTCATATACACAGTTGAACACAAAGTTACGTTTTCAAAACAGTCGTACAGAACATTGATTTGGGCATCAAAAAACTGAGGGAAGTATAATCACGGGTGTTGATGGTGTAGAAACTTTTTGTGTGTCGAGATGAGGAACATTCGTTCAAGTTATAAAGGCTTGTCCAGGACGGTATCGCTGGTCGAATAGGTGGTCACACTTATACAAGAGGCAGCCATCTCTGTCTTCAGAAGTATCAACAGGTGGTCACACTGTTATCCTTTTGAAACGTTCACCATTTAAAAAGAGCAAACTGTTGTCAAAGCACAATTCGGCGAATACGTACCGTAAAGCGGTATAGCCCACTTTAAACCCAAAGCTTAACATTCCCAAAGCTTAAAACAAAAACTAAAAAGTCGCCTAAGCTGTCACGAGACTAAGCCTACCCAAACATAAAGTCCTAACAGTAAAATTTTAGTGCGCATAATGTTTTATGTCATGGATAACATTTTAATCGCGGTTGTAATTTTTATTTTGGTATATCAAATGCTGTCAAGCGCATCGGTTTCGAATAAAGTTTTGTTTATCAGACGCCTAGAGTCAGCTTTATGAACATAACAATAAGAGATTAGATACACAATTTTCCACTTGTACCTAGTATTAAGTATTCTGTGACTATACCTTTCCGACCGGGACACAACCGTTGAAAAACAATTATTCCACAGAAGAAATTGGTATGGTCGCGGTACCGCCCCGTTCGGATCGATACGTCTTCTACCATCTGACGAACACGTGATTGAATAACAAACATCCATCATTACAAACAATGAGCAGGATAGCTTACAGCACGGATTTGGGCAGCCTCATCATGCAGAGGCCTCCCAGGTCGATGCCCGCAGGGATGAGCCCCGGGTCGCCGCCCACGCGCTGCACCTCGCGCTCGGCCGCCCCCCGACTCTTCAGCATCGCCTGAAGTTGACATAATCTTAACTTACCAGTAATCTTACCAAGAAATAAAATTGGAGTGTCTGTCTGTGATTTTGAAATTAAGGTTATTGACCTTTAAGTCACATTTCCTACAAAATGTATGAGAAAGGTTTTTCGTGATTTCCGACTAAAAGTACTCTAACCTCAGTTGGCCCAAAAGAGTTTTTTATCCTTAGAACTACTAAGGTGTTTTTACAGTGTAAAAGATTTATTAAATACCTAATATTAAAATTAATTAATTAAATTAATAAATCAACTCAATAATGTAAATAAATACATTATATTACCAAAATGTTGCATGCCAATAAAGGGCAAATGTGTGACAACAATGTAACTGACCACCCTTATTACAACGTTAAATATCAGCACAAAAAATATTGTTTACTAACTTCTAGCATTTGCTCATCAAAGTGATCCCTTTCGGCAACTTTCTGGTACTCTTCGCGAACTGTAGCAAATTGCTCTGTAAAATAATAATCCTTGCTAATAGCCCAAGTGTGCCAAAGTCATTGTTGACATGTGCTTTTTTCACGCAGTAATGGTGTAACGGATCGTGATATTTGTCTAGACATAAGGTTACTTATTTATATTACTCGTAAAAGGGTAGAACTCGTAGAAGGGTAGCATGTCATACGTAGCAAAAAAAATGGTGGTTAGTGGCTACAAAGTTAAGAAGAGTAGAATCGAAGGCAGTGTAGGAGGGATGAATTTAGAGCATTCTTCATTACTACAAAATTTAAACTAATCATATAAAAAAATAGATTATAGTAGTATTTATAGTATCAATTAAAAGTATTTTTGACAAATGTGTACCTACCATCAAGTTTGTCCATAATTTCGAAATGTTTCTTAGAGTTAAAACGTATCCAGCAATTATTATCTTGTTTTACGAGTTTATTAGTTTTCCATAGAATGTCATCGTCATCATTCTCTGAAAAAAGACCAAGCTTTATTTTAAATTCTTTTATTTCTTATTATTCACATTTGAAACTTAAATTACATTAATAAATCAATTTTAATTACCTTTCTCACTGTAATCATCATAAATATTATAACTGGAACCTATTGAAACTACTGCAAATACAGTAAGTATTGAAAAGAGTTTACAAATAAAAAACATAGCTTTCTAATGGTTTGATAAAACTCTGTTATTGTATGTTGATTTGCCGTGCTATAGGAATCATAATTAATGTTGAGATATTGGATAGTGAAAAGGCAAGTTTAATTAATTTCTGCCCGGAAAAATATATAAACATTTTAATTATAAATGAGATTGGTTTTGAATTGTATGAAAGAATCATTGTAGCTGTTTATGCGAAGTGAACTGGATTGCAGAGATAAAATTAATAACGAAAAAAGTAAAACTACTTAATTCAAAAGACTTACTTAGAATTTAAGTATTTTAGGGTATAATCCATTGTATTTTTTTATGATATACAATAAGGAGTAAAATAATAATAATAAAAAGTCGTTTATAATGCATCATTCGACATTTTTATAAGATATTTATCAAACTTTTACGAATACCTACAATACGATATTCATTACTCGAGAACAGGTTTTGCCATGTAGGTACAGTCAGATATTTATAGCAAAACACCTTATGTTTTTTTATTTCTCTTCATGCTCTGCCATGAACTTACAAACCAATCAAAGTCAAATTTAAATTCAAGCAGTATCCATGTATGCACATATACTGACTGACAGCGGACTGATTCAGTATTTTCTGGAAATAAAGGCATATGGGAATGAGGGAAATTCAATATTAAAGGCATAATCAGTATTATTAAAAAAATTATACTTTCAAACTCAACACCCCTCACTAGGATTACATGTGTTGCGGGTGGCAGAGCGGGTAAGCACAGAAAACATTACAAAAGACCATGGCCTAAAAACGAATATTTATCTCTCAAAAATATCTGTCCCAGCCGGAATTCTAGCTTAACCTAAGCGCGTCAGTTAGGAGACACTTCCCATGCGCCTTGGAATCATCTAGACTTAGTAGTTCAATCTTTTGCATCAAATTTTAGGGAGGCTCTATTAGGTGTTCAAAATATTATGTCCTAGAACGAAACAGTGATATGTACCAATATTCTTTACAAAAATTATGTAAGTTCAGTTTGATTCATTACTTTCGGACATACCGCTGCTGGTGCATGGTAAACCAAAACGCATTAATTTTAATTAGATAGCTACAGTCAGAAACTGTGATTTTTAATTTTCGCATAAACTCGCCACAGATCTAAGAAAATAAATTGAGGTTGATAACTGATAACACACACGCCTGATGTTTTAAACCGATGCGCAAATTTGGTACCAAATTTGCGCATCGGAACTGCCAGTACGTTTATCTATGATATGCATGCTCTTTCATGTTCATGGTCTTAGATTATGATGGTTTATTACACCAATAAAAACAATAATGGTATAAAAGGTGGACTTAATACTAAAAGTATTCTCTACCAGTCAACCATTGAGCGAAACAGAAATCGACGAAGGCGGTTTTAAAAATTTAAAGAAAACTGTTTCTGGATCTTAAACGTTTATGACAAGCATTTCATTATTATTTATGCAGATTTTAAGCATAAACCATCTAATTAATTTTGCATTCGTGTTGATAACATACCTTTGATATTGAAGTTTTAGCTTCAGTAGCAGAGTGAATATGAAAACAATTCACATATTGTCCATATTTGTGTTTGTGGTTAATGTCGTTTTTGCTAAATATGAACCTAAGATTACTAAGTACTTTAAAAGCGGTAAGATATTTGTTACTATAGGTACCTAATATAAGTGTCTCGAAAAAATTTACAGAATACTTAGGTACAAAACAACATAAAAACGAAGGAGGTGTATGTTTATTTTTTGTTTCCTTATATAATAATTGAAGAAACATTAATTGGCAACGGGTAAAAACATATTGCATACATTAAAGTGTATGACATACCATTAACCAAACCAATAGGTCTTAGTAATGGGAAAATATTTTTAAATATACCCGACTTCTATAATGAAACCCTCCTGCTAGCTACGTTATTGTAGCATTGGGGATTTCCTAAATGCGTCGGTGCCCTCCCTGCAAAAGCCAATGAGTTCTTCTCGGGGGCCACTGACAACTTCCTAGTTTGCCATTATTTATTGCTGGGATAGATGGTTTTTGTTTGTACTAAATATTTTTCAAAAGACGTTCTACGCTACGCTAAGCACACCGATGATAATAAATAACAATTTTGCAGAAACCACTACGAACATACGAAAATATTTTCAGACTCATAGACAGCCTTTGGAGAATGCAATAGCTATGGTAATCACATTAGTAAATTTCTTATATAATGTAATGTTGTAATACACTAATACTGGAGTAAGTAATATTATTTTTTAACTCTATTTAGTGATTTATTCATATAAAGTATGTAGGGTACGAATCCTAAGCACGCACTTCTGACCGTTTTTAGTTAGGTATATGCTAAGTCGTCGTTAAAACGGCCTGTCTATGCTCTATACGTACTGCAATTCGTGTAAGTCTGTCAACTAGCACTTGGCCAGTCTTCTCATTCTCAGAGCAGATCCGTGCTCAGTAGTGGTCAGGTGACAGGTTGATGATGAATGAGGTATGTGCACGACTTTCACCAACTCGCAGTAGCGTAGACTGATAAAGTAGATGTAGAGAGAGGGTCGCTAATAGTTTGCAGCAAAAACTTAATACATGCAAAGCAATCTATTAGTTACATTATAATTTTTTACAGATTCTGCAAGAGAACTATGGCGACAAAAGTATGAACGTGTACGTAAGGAGACAACAGGACAGCTACAAGATAGCAGACGGGTTCTACTTTTCAGATAACATTGTTGACGTGTATGTGTTACGGATTTATTTTAACTATTCAATGTCAGTAACATCCGACCATCTTCCAAGATATTTTATAATAGGAGCTATTTCAAGTTTTCAAGGTAGGTTTTAGGATTTACTTCTCCACTAATTTTAATATTGAAGCCATCGACGGACTCTATATACAAATATCAAATTTAGTGTCACCACAAATCTCTGGTCACGGAGTGTTGCTAAGTAATCTATCCAGCCACTGATATATATTTTTAGCCCACGCTCATTGGCGAGTTCGTCTCAGCGGCATGCGTACCTACTCTTAACTCCACAAAGTAACGTAACGCCTCGTACGATTAATCACCAACTGTAGAGGTTCTTATAAGAATACTTTAATTACAGCGTCCTACAAGAAATGCGTCTTCGTGAGTTACCAAATATGATCGCTCCGGAGGTCAAATTTGCGCTGGCCTTTAACAATCTCCAGATCGAAGCAGGACTTGGCCAGATAACGATAAATACGAATTATTTGCTATCCAGAAATAAATCAGCGGTAGAGCAGAGTTTACAACAAGATCCGTATAAAATGTCACCGTTTTCGTTCGAACAAGTTCAGGATTCTGGTGAACTAACGTAAGTTGTCTGATTGTGTTTAGAGGTGTTCACCCGTCCTTACGTGCTGCCCCTTATTTTCTATTTAGTTTGTACCGTGGAAGCAAGTAATTCAGGGCCAATTTTTCCCTACAAAGAATTGGCTTTGCAATTTTTTTTCATAACTATTTAATATTATATTCATAACAGCCGTTGTAAATCGGTAGCACCGGTTGTGGATGGCAGTACCTTGTCAATGTTTGATCGGTCGATGGTCGATTTCCCACAGACAAAACGCACACGAGCTACTATCACTTGCGTTTACTCGTTGGATCTATACAATACGCCATTTATTCTGAACTGAAAGTTGTGACAGGAGTTGGTCCAACTCTTCCCGACTCCCAACTCCCTACATCTATTTCCAATTTCTGTTAATCGGACTTAAAGAAGACTTGAGAAATGACGATAAAATGCGGTGTACTATGAAAACTTCAAGGAAAAGATTATCTACGAGTCAGTTAATTTTTAATTTTAAGTATAATAATAGAAACATATTTATTACTATTATGGTAAGAGGCGTAAAAAGCTTGCGTAAAATATAGAATAAAATAAATTATGAAATTTTGCAATTGGCAGTAGGTTCAATGTCACCGAAAATCTGGCAAAAAATAAACATAGCTATAAAAAACAATTCAAATTACATTAGATAAGAATAAGATCTAAGAATTATTTCTGTAATTTCATTACGTAGGATTACGGGCTCTGCGCGTAGGAGCAATCTAGTTTTGTTCGCACTAACAGCTACTCACCGGTACACCGGTAAATCTGAAAGTGGCGTAAATTAATTTCCCAATTGTTTTCAGTATAGTTGCAAATGATTGCACTCTCGTTGGTTACACAATTACAACTCTGGGCAGAGATACTGTAAATTTGGGTCATGATACTTTTAAAGTAACCAACTGCTCATTTAGTGTTGAGGTAAATACATTTTAAACAGTTCCCTATTTATTTACTGTTTCCTATAGTATAAAGAAGGAACAGGTATACATTATTCGTTTGTGGTTAATATTGTTGCAGATATATTCACTAGGATTTGATTCTCCTCCAGTTATTGGGCCGTATTTTTCAAAAGAGCAAAGTAAGCTTCAACGTAAAATTTGTCGTTCAAATTGGTTATACTTATGAAATGGCAAAAATAAAATTTAATAATGATTTTATGTTAGGTATAACACTTGAAAGACTTGTGACGAATCCGATATCCGCCGAATTAATGCCGAAGTTGCAAGCAGCCGTTTTCTCTTACGTAAACACTAGCGCCATATTTCGAGATAAATTAAAAAAATTACGGTACGTATATTTCCTTTATATGCGGATATTTAGCACTTATTAATTAACTCATTGCCGTGTGGTGACGGCAGAATAGAATACAATTACGTACGAGTCGTACGAGGCGACTACGGGAATATAATGGAGAACGAGCAGCGGCTTCCTCTGCGCAGCAACTACCATCTACATCACCAACCCACCTACCTGTCCAGCGTGGTATTTATGGGCAAATTCTCCAATGTTTAGGACAGATCTTTAGTTCAGCTGTGGACTACTATAGGCTGCTAATGATGATAAACCAATTCATTAATTTCCTGTAATACCCAGGTCTCATCAAAATATGTTCTTCAAAGAAACGTCAAATTATATGAGTTCAATTGTTGCAAATTTTGTGAAACGAATACTCAAA
The DNA here is from genome assembly GCA_018245335.1 of Dalla quadristriga. Classification (NCBI taxonomy): domain Eukaryota; kingdom Metazoa; phylum Arthropoda; class Insecta; order Lepidoptera; family Hesperiidae; genus Dalla; species Dalla quadristriga. The sequence continues at coordinate 21,496 of DWLO01000303.1, forward strand.
GACATCCAAAGCGTGATAAAACTGGAGCCCATCGAAGTTTTCTGGAACAATTCGGTAAAAGAGTATTTTAATTTTTGATGTTCATTTAATAGAATAGAAAAGAATAAAAATAGAATTTAGAAAAATAACGGATTGACAATTAGTCATTTTATCATTTTAGCACGAGGCTAACTATGTTCAACTGAAGAATATTATGTTATATGGTTTGGACACTGCTTACGCGGGACATGTTGGAGGCCCCTATAAATTAAAATCAATTGGAGTGGCTGAAACAATCAGATTTAGTACTATGCAGGTGAGTTAAACAATTTAAACAATTTATTTTTTGGTTACAAAATGCTGTTTACATATGGTGCCAGTGCCTTCTTTTAGGCACAAAGTACCTGTGTTAGACGACACTGCTCTTCCTGAGTTTCAACCATTACACATTTGAATCTTTTTATTTAATTTATTGAAACATATTATTAATAATAATAAACTTAGTATATATGTGCATGCAAGCGTGTGTATGTGTTTGTGTTTGTGTGAGTGTGTGCATGTATGTATGTTTTTATAAATACGTATATCCTATGTATGTGCAACATGTATATGTAGTTAAAAGGTTAAATAACATGCCCAAGGCTACAGCGCCTGTACACCTGTGCCTGATGGTAGTAGAACCTGTATACGGTTAGCCCGGTACCACCATTGCCAAACCCCTTTCTGCCGTGGAATTATTGTTTTTCAATAATTGTGTTTCGGTCGGAAAGGTGTGGATGCCGGCTACACTCATACAAGAGGCGACCACCTTAGTCCTCAAGG
>DWLO01000304.1:0-22285 GCA_018245335.1 Dalla quadristriga
CACGGCGGAAATGGGTGTAGCGGTGGTACCATACCGGGCGAACTGTATACAGGTTCTACCGCTTCTAAAACGATAAGGACGTGATAACACAGAATAAATAGCTTCTACGCCCTAAGCCAATAGTTCTATAATGTGATAACGGACTTCTAAAAATGAGGAAGTTATAATGTTTGGCGCGTATTATTTTTATTACTATCTTATATTTACGTGATCGTTTGTACAAACAATTACCTACTACGGAATGCATCGTATGCTTTTACTGAGACAGACGAAGATAGCTCGTTGCAATACGTACTTTGTACATTATGCACACACTTTTTGTACCCAGCCCACAATTACACAAACAAATGCCTTTGATTGTTGGATTTTATCGTCGAACACCTTAGGGATAGTTGATTAGTCAACAACAGTGTCTTTGCTTGAAAGTACGTATTAGCAAGGTTGTACCATATATATATGTGATAATCTGATCATAAGATCCAGAGATTTACAATTGAATGGATGATTATGACAAAATAGAGAGTGCCTGTTTATTTTAATAAGCAACTCACTAAATTAGGAGTTGCTGTAAAGCAAAGTCAAAGTAAAAACTTTATATTTCATAATAAAGTAATTACATACACTTGAGAAAGGTCACAACAGGAAAAGAAAATAATCCGTGGATAACATGTAGTTCGTCATTGATCTAGAAATCACTGATCAATTCCCTGTTAACACCTAATTTATTTGTTTATTTGAAACAATACATACAGTTACAGAAACTCTTGGCACTCTTTTAAAGAAGAATAAAGAAACAATATGGTAACTAAAGATAAAAAGAACTAAAAAAAGTATTTAATTACTTTGATTTCTACGTGTCTACATACTTGCTTGGCGGCATAACTTCAAAATACAATGTTTCGAAACAAAATTTATATGTGGTAATAACGCTATAAGTTGTCTGGAAGAGATAGCTATCAGCGATAAGATCGCCTTTTGTAGACTCGTTGTTATTTTACCTCTAAATTCGATGTACTATTTTTATGGCGTGCAATTAGGTATATTTGTATTGTATTGTATTGTACGATATTGTACTAACGTAGGTAAAGTTCTATAATATATCCAACAAGCACCGTGCATTTTTTGGAGGAACCTATACACTATCTCTTTGCAAAAAATCACGTCGATCCGTCACTCTATAGCAGCGTAAAAGAAGGACAAAGCAACAAACACTCTTTTACAGTTATAATATTAGTCCTTACTAATACGGTACGGGTTGCGGTTAGGAGTTCTACTCGTAGTAGGCTGTCCAAAAGCAGTCCTGAGCCAGCTCTTTGGCACGACGACTAGCTACCCAAATAAATCACGTGAAAAAAAAGGAAAATGGGTCTGGGTGTTGATCTGCGGTAGGCATGACATCTGAGGTAAATTGAGCATTCAGTCGTCTTGCATAGTGAACAAATGTTTGGGTTAAAAATAATTTGACTACCTACATACTAGAATATATCGGATACATTGAAGCAGGTAAGTAGGTAAGGTATCTGCTAGAAAGTAACTCGTTTCGATAATAAAAATGCCACCCTATTCCAATTTCCTATTAATAAATCGAAAGAGGCCCAACCATACAACGATGCTTGGTTGAAAAGTGCAAATATACGATTTCAGTCACAGGTCAGAATTCAATTTGTACAATAAATTGGATTGGGAGGTGTAATAGTTTCTCGGCCTTAATCCGACTTCGTTACAATTTGGCGACCAATTTGTATTTTGTAACTTTTCGCACGGGATGACAAACACGATATCAACAATGCGGACCAGTCGAAAAAGCAACGGAAACGGAAGTGGCTCGCATTTTATTTGCAGTCCGTGGAGAAGTATGAAAATAAATTCAGTGGTCGCGCATTCGAACACGCGGTGCGCCGACGTCAAAATAAAATTGAACTAGGGGCGCAGGGTCGAGTAGAAATTTTTCCAAGTATCAAAAACACAGTAGCAGTGCCACGTAGCAGCGCGCGTTAAGTATGCCCAACACAAAATAGATGACGTTGTTTCAGCGCAGTCTGAGTGGATTTACTAACGCCGGCATTCCATTAGCTAGAAATCAGTAGCACACGTGCCCATAAGGTGAGGCTCGAAAGTTCGCCCCACGCAAACAGAACAGCAAGTCGCCTCGGCCGGTATTGATTTAATACCGGCACATGCAGTCACGCCGACAGCGGGGGCGAAAAAAAATAAAATTAAAAAATATGCATATTAAAAATTTGGCCGATGACTCCCTCGCTCAAGAACAGACTTTGGTAATTCGGGAGGGTGGGACATCGATTATTTTTGAAATTATGCATACGTAACGTGGTATTTATACATAGGTATACATACCGGGTCGGCGTTGACTTTGCCTTTGATGGGTCGGAACCGTTTTGTAATCGGATCTAACAAATTACCTAGAAACAATATTGCTTAAAAACACCTCGCATTGCTTTGCGCCTACGGTAGGTCTATCCTACAAGATTGGTAGAACTTTTGTGACACCATATTCGATGTTAACCACTAACCATCAGTAGGCTTGTACGCCTGTTTGTCCCTTTTATAAAAAGATAGTAGACAAATATAAAAGGTGACAGCCACCAACAACTTAATCTATTACAAAAAAGGATGTTTTTAAAACTATTTCTGCCTCGGTAAACTACATCTTACCAATTATTTCGTGGTCACATAATACCCAAATTTTCGTGTTGTGAAATTGTGATGTTTCAAATGTGCATATTCTTATTATATATACGTATAACTCACGCGTGAATGGAACACTGCAATGTGGAATCGTTTTATTAAAATTTGCGCGTAACGTGTGAAGTAAAAGAATGTGTTGCGTTTATAAAAGGAGATACGAAAATATGTCCGTTTTCAGAGTTGAGCTTCATAGAAATACTTCGCCACTTTTTCCCCCATAGACAGTCGAGACATTTTAATTTTTGTGTTGCTGTAGGCAGGAGGAAAAGTTGAATCATTAAAGTACATACTTATAGGTACGTATGTTAATTTCTCTATAGGTATATTACCTTTTGTTACTCCTAATCCTTAATAATATACCATTTATTATTATAATATATTATTTATTGTCATCATAAAACATTATTATTTCCATCGCAGATATTTGTGTTCTGTTTATTAAAACCAGTTAGAAACAAGATAAACAAGATTTAAAATGTGTAATAGTGCCCCACACTCAGTGAGCCACAAAGTTCCCAAAAGTAGAGTTGAGCTTGAGGCATCGTTCCAGTTTATCGTCGGTGCTAAGTAATGGAACATCCAAGTACACACAGTTTCGCACTTATTTCAATATTACATGGATATCATACAGTTTAATATCGACAAATAACTAAAATACAACATGGGAAACATATCTACCAATTAGTAACGTCATCATATTTTTCCACCGCCCAATACAGTCGAACACAGATAAAAGTATCTACCAATACAAGCAATAAGTACACATAAGGAAAAGTTGGTCGAGGAATACATAATTGTGTGCGCGAATGTACATTGAATCTGTGCCCTTCCGTTAGAAGAAAATCGGAGCATACATTCTCCAACAGTTTGTAACGCACGCTTTAAATAATGCACAAAAACTTTAAATACGTACAAATTAATAAACATGCCCGCGTTATTTTTGAAGCAGAATACAAAACGACCGCAGTATCTGAATTAACGGATGTAAATTTAATTTCATATAATTTTACATCGTTATACGTAATTAACTTTTTATGTTTTCAGATGAATTAATGTGCTAAAAGAAGCTTAATAACAAAATATGAGCGTTTTAAACACCGGTAGCGGCCGCGTGTTATATTTAGATGTTCTGAAATTATACAATTTAATGAACGAATCGAGAAAGAGACAAGTGTGAGGCTACTTTTACTGCGTATAATTACCGCCATTTAACTGTAAGTCCCGCTTTGCAACTTATTTATATACAGAAAACATTCTACATAATGATAATGTATGCCACAAACATATATATTAACGTATGTTATGTATGCCTTATCAAATACGGCAGCATAGAAAACGCTCCCAATTTTATTCTTCTAATTAAAAATTACACTATAATTTATAGATACAGAAAACATTATGTTCGTCACCTTTTAGTTTATTGAATGGATAAATATTAAATTATTTGAAAATTTTGTACCTGCCTATAACAAAAATACTTACTGAAAATATAATTCATTCAACGCAATACAAACCATAAACTAAATAATAAAGTCAAGCTTCATTTAACGACCAACATTTTATTATATGAGGCAACATAGAATTAAATATAAAACGTTAAACATAGGAATGACTGTATACTAATTAAAATATCTAATAATGTCACAGAGTCAGACTTTCATTAAGAAACCATTTTCTAAGTATGTATGTTAAATTATAATATGGAATAATAGTTAGTGTGTAAACTTGGGGGCTATAGCAAGCAATTTTGTAATGAAAATCGTGTGTACGAGTCGCTTTACAATAATATCCCTCAGTCGGTTAATGAATCTTTGATGTAATGTAAATAGTCTCTATACTAAAATAATATGATAGAAAGGCAGCACCTTGCATGCGCTTTGGCGCTTATTACGATACATAATTTAAACTTTCAACGGGTTTAAACAACCACTTGGAGCTACCCAACTCATTTTTCAAATTGCTACGTACGAGTATATACCAATTGAACTGGGGTTCCATGTGATTTTAAATAGATTTAACGCAATCCCGCTTTTATGCATACGAATGGAATTGTTATGAAAACATGCGCACATGGTGATGACCATTGTATTTTTCAAATTACCGGCGATTGGCAGAACCGGTTCCCGGCGGTGCAATCGTAACTTTATTATGCTTAGAAAAACCCCGGATATATGAAAATAGTTTTATGGTAACTTTATTAAAATTAGTTCATTGGATGGTTTTCAGGTTATGATGTTATGTTATGATGTTAGGCCCCGACGAGCGTTTGTTGTTTCGGAAGTTTGATTCAATTACCTCTTCGAGTAAACAGAATTCATATATCTACCCAAATTTGAATGTCTTTCCTTATCCTTAGGTATAATAAACATGATATGTTATAGTCTCCGAAAGCTCGCTCAGTATAGGACATTATGTATCTCAGCAAATAATGGTACATAAAAATACCGCGTCCGCGTAAAAATTGGCTTGTTCCAAGCAAACTAGACCAATTAGTATTTAACCCCCAACGATTTTACGAAAATCCACTCCATTTAAGCGTATACTTACCCTATAAGAGCCTAGCTGCCAAATTTTAAGGAGCCTTGCTCTTGATAGATGTCTGGATATGTTAGTGACCAGTATTTCGCTTATCTTATATTAACAATAATAAAAATTGGAGTGTCTGCTTGCGCTTTGAATATTAAGGTCGATAATTAAATGGAATATGCTATTTATATGACACCTCCACATAATCTGTCTGCGTTTTTTTGGCGTGAATAGGGTCCAAAACCGCGGAACGGATTTTGATGAAATTTTCAGGGATTGCACAGGAAGCACTAACATACCGTAAAGATTTTGATATATATCAATATTTGCATTGGATTTTTGTTAAAGCTTGTCTGTACCACATGTCACTATTTAGAATTTTGTGTATTTCGAATTTTCACGGGGACGAATTCGCGGGCACTAACTAGTACTAAATATAACACGATTGTTAAAGCATTTGAAAAGTAGTTTTCACTGTGACAAAGACGAAGGGAACTAAGCAATTGATGTGAACAATAAAATAAGTGCACATTATTATAGTTAATATCGCGAAGGACAAAAAGCGGCTAAGTATCTGTTCCGACAACCTCTTTAGAAATTACAAGCAAATTGTATATCGTTCGTGCAATTGGAGCGCGGGAACGGAAACTCGGGTTGCGTACGGTAGCGACCGCGGCCCCGGCCGACTTGTTGCACGCGGAACAAATCCTTGCTGGGACTGGCTGGTGCACTGTACCCTCGCCGCAGCTAAGTGGTGTGCACACACGTCTTGTGGTTGAAACGCCAGGCGACTGTGCAAGACGTCAATCGTCTACGAAAACCACCACAGCAGTCTTTTGTATTTGTCTACACAGGCATGGAGTATTCGGAACCCTTTTCTCCCATTAAATAATAATTATCATCCAGAGGTTTATGTTTAGCACGAAATTTGTACATGCCGGTGACTTTTATAGAAGAGGCCACCATCTCAGCCCTAAGGTGACTAGCTTCTCGACTAAATCAATCCACGCAAGCGTAGCATAGGTGTATACTTCAGGCTTCCTCATTTATGATGCCCGGTCTCATACTATCACATAAGGATATCCTTTGGCCGCTAAGTTGGAAGGATGTAGATAAGTTATCCTAATAATTATGCCATATATTTTTGCTGGTTTGCAAAACCTTACTATTCATTTCTATCCCATTAACATAACATGCAAAAGTCACGCGGATAAAGTGGCGAGTTTTAACTAATTTATACATGCATACAGGTTCAACTAGTTCAAACCTGCAGTGCATCTTAAGGGACCCTTACATTATCAAGTAGGTAAACTGCGCAATTCATTTGAGGGCGACCGCGCATAATATTCTTGGTTAATCCCTAATATTATGACGTAAAATTTGTCAAAGTTGCACTGCAAGCGCATTTTTCATATACTTGTCTACAACCCATTATTATAATATTATTATCCGAGGAGGTATGGTGGAGGTATGGTGCGACCATTCCTGATCTATTGTAGCTCTTCATCCATCCATCCATCCAATAGCCTTTAGAGGTCCATTGCTGGACATAGGCCTCCCCTAATCGATGCCACTCCGACCGGTCCTGTGCCCTCTGAATCCAGTGGTTTCCCGCTGTTTTCTTCGGGCCGTCGGTCCACCTTGTCTAAAGGCGGCCTATGCTCCTTTTTTCGAGTCGTGGTCTCCATTCGAGGACCTTTCTTCCCCATCGGTTACCAGTCCTTCGAACGACGTGGCCTGCCTATTGCCACTTTAGCTTGCTAGCTCTGCGAGCAAAGTCGGTAAGTTTTGTTCTTCTACGGATTTCATCATTGCAAATTCGGTCGCGTAGCGATTGTAGCTCTACTTTAGCAAAATCTGGTCCCAAATGCCAACCATTGATATGAACCGTAATATTCTATTGGGATCCAGATCCCTGACGCTGCAGGCCGATACCAGACTGCCGCCTCGTGATCCACTTCTGCTTTGAGATAAAGCAACACAGGATGTGGATGGAAGTTTCCTCTGCCTCATTGCCACATCTGCAGTTTGTATTATTTGTTAGATATGCAGTGTCCCGCTCACAGTTTCATGGGAATATGCAGTTCGTTGCGAATCAGACTTAATACTTTCAAGTAGTAATTTCGCGACAAACCAGAATGTTTTAGTTTTAATGCTCAAAACCGTTGTTGAAATACAACAGAACCAAACTGTTAAAAATCTCGCTGCATAAACCTCACTGTGCACAACATAGTCTTTTATCATTTTAAAATTCATCAAACAATATTTGCGTAGAAATGGAAGCAAAAGCTGCTATTGCGCAGTATGTTGACACTGCACCTGCTTAGTTGGATAACATAATCAAGCTTGCGCACAAAACAGCATCTATTTTGCAGCATTGTATTCGAGGTGATTATGGAAGTAGGTATTGATATGACCTCATACGTTTCTTGATTTTTCTGTTTATTTAACTTTTAAATTGTGTACAAGCAAGAGATTTTGTATTATTGTATTGTAGTGTCGATATCTAAATCGAAATATCGTCAGATGACAGTAACAAGAGCAAATCCGTACTTCAGAGCCTCAGAGGGCATGGAAAACAGTCGGTACCGGTTGTTATCGTTAGATAACAGTTGTTGAACCTTGTCAGAAACCTTCGGGCAGCCTAAAAACTTAAAACGCTTGAGTTGGCGCCCCTTCACCTAGCGTTAAGAGGCAACTACAGTACATATCTTAACGAAATTGAAACTGGACCACTGGTTGATAGTCATGATGATATCAGTTTATTTACTTTGTTATAATTGTCATAGCCTTCGCATATAAATGAAAATCGGCTCCCAGAAGATAATCCGATTCGATTCCAGTAATTTCCATCTAATCAAGAACGTAATGTGATTGGATAAACGAATGCCCTAAATCGGGGGTAATGTCCACGAAGTGCCTACGTACCAGTTAATTTATGCCCGCTCAGTGTTCCATAAGTTATTGCGTATTTACCAGATCGCATAGCATCGCCGGTAAAGTACCAGCTATTTGGTTTTCGATTAAAGAGGACATGGACGGTAATGTATATTAAACAATGCAGCAATGTTCGGGTAGTTTTTGTATGAGTAAGCACGTGGCTACAAGGATACGGGGCAACAAATTAGGCGCAACTTGACCCCACCCGCAATTAGTGGGGCATCTTTTTTACAATGGTTTTGATAGAATAGTTTATCAGTTTGGTACAAATTTAGGTAAAAATTGATTCGAATATCAATCAGTTTTAGTTTATAGGTTTAATTAATGTGTATGCTTAGTCGCAAGTCATATGCTAAGATAGTAAATTTTACATGCAAGTAACGACAATGAGAGCCACTGAAAATCAGCTGGCATAGCTGTATGAGGAATCTATACATTTTACCTTCACTGAGAACTGAGCTTAATCTTCCTTATTATCATCGCTGTTTAAAGTATTGTAAATCATTGAATAACGCGAGGTCACCTGCCTTGGAAATATTGTTGATGCTCTTTCCGCCCTAAATCCTTCTGTGCAGTGATTCCTGACTCATACCATGTTGCTTAAATGAACTTAAATTCAACTGGTGACATGAACAAAATAAGGAAATTCTCAAGGTTCACTAGAATCAAATGTCAAATATATCGAATTATGTAAGTCTTCGTAGAGACAGGTAACCCACGCAATATTCGGTAGGAGAAAATAATGACTGCTCCGTGTAGCCCCATAGACCGTTTAGTTCACAGAAGTGATTTCACCTACCTTTTATTTCTAGTATCTGCACGATTACACGTTCCAACTTTCAAAGAACCCTCTGCCCCTCTTTCAAAGAATGATCGGCCCCTCTTTCAATTAATTGTTATATTTCCTATAAGAATGTTATGACAATGATTCACACATTGATCCACAGGTGCTAAATTAGTGGGGAGGGTGAGTGCGCGGACATGTGCAGCACGTTAGAATTTAATAAATGCCAGGCTTCCGCTAACCACGTCGTTATAACCATGAATTGACACGTAATTGGCTATAAGACAGACTTACAAGGAGTTTGATACATACTCGTACGATTCATGTTTATAAACCTCTTCGCAATCTACTATTTTTTTTTGGAGAAAAAGTTACAAAAATGTTATAATATTCCGTGCGAATATAATATTGCCAAGTAGGAACTCCTTATTGAACAGTATCACATTGAGATTGACACTTCCAGCTGTGATTTTACTCATATAAATTGACTAGCGGTTGCTCGCGACTAGGTCCTCGTTACATTTATGATGTGGCCATTCCCTCGGAATCTGTATAGATATTCAGGATTAGGAGTATCATATGGATCTTCTCCGTGACTCTAACTATCTCTCTACTAAATTCCATGAAGATCGCGTTGTATGGTTTAGCCGTGAAGGCGTATCAAACTAACAAACTAATTTCACATTTACAATATAAGTAAGAAATCGCCACAAGATTTTAATATCTTCACTTTATTTTAGTGATAAAATATTTTAATTGAAGATTTTGGTAATAATTGACACTTACTCCAGATATCGGATGCAAAGCAATTCAATAGAATAACAATATTTTATAATTTAAAAAGTCCGGATATATATAATGAGAAAATAAAACGTGATTTTTGTGTAACCTTTTGTTCAGTCACGCGATGACACGCTACCGGGGTCGGTTTCTGACATTTTCCTTTCGGTGTGCAATATTAGGGAATATTGTAGCCTTGCATGTCCCCGTGCGTGTGTACCATGCACTCGTGTACCGATTATGATATTTAATTCATTGGCGAGGAAATCAAATCGAAAGCTGGTCCTTGTACGGTAGCACAATAAAAAATGAATGTAAAAATGAAACCAGACGAATCGAGTTGTCTAGCGATTAGACATGTACGATATAAAATGCATGGAGCGACTCGAAGTAAAGGTCACAGGGAATTCCCGTAAAAATTGAAGGCGAGGGTAAGTATAATCGTATTTATTATGACTGCGCCAGACTTATGGCTTCGTGTTTCTGGCGAGGATGATTAATTCTTGATAGTGATTGGTCTATCGGGTTACCTGTCTATTTACGGCATCATACGTCCTAAAGGATTATTTCGAGTTCAATGTTTTTTGTGAGTAGTGGTTAGCTTAGGAATCAGCCGTCAAGGGATTTAAAAATTGAATTATCTAGTCAATCACCGAAACAACGAAACGTATACCAAGTCGCCAAAGCCATGTAACTTGGGCGACAGCAGTCACAAAGTCGGCCAATTGCCTTGAATAGAATGAAATTCTTTAGGAATCTGGACTTTGGAAGGCGGCAATTCTATCAAAAATCCGAATAATTCAGTGATAATATCGATAGGAAAACTTTTGAACACCTCTGACTAGTGTATAGATTTTCTAGGCATTTACTCACTTCGGAATTGACTACATTTCAAAATGTATAAGCCCCTTAAACAAAAAATCCGTTTCTATGTTTTACTATTCTGACATGAAAAAAATACCAAAAATACGTGTGATGACGTCACTACTCTAGAGAATGAGGTAGTCATTCCGAGGCATCTCAAATTTCTCAGATATTTGCGAAATGTGATTGACCTCTTAAGAATATTTCAGAATGTATCATGGACCCAAATACCAAAGGGCCAAAAGTTTTTCAAGCCGAAATGTTTAATGAAAAATACGTTATTTCGTAAAAGGAAAAAACAGAGGCATGTTATTTTTGTATCCAGTTTAATAGTAGTATTAGTATCATATTCCAGTTTAATATAAGACTATATGTATGACAACACTATACCATAAAGTTAAAAAATTCAATGTTGTCATTTCCTAATTCCAATTTTGAATGTTTGCGCCGAGCTTAAATGGTGATCCGAGAGATAATTTTGTGAGCACACGGAATCAATGCACCAAACTTAACCCTCATCGTGCAGGCTGCGCCCGAGCTCGCTGCAAGCAACGCGTGCGCAGTAAACCAAAACACGCTCACTGCGCATACAGCGGTCATAAAAAACAAAAATGGGCGCCTCAACCCTAACGCCGCCGACAATATTTCACATTAATTCCACACCCTATTGTTCATTCTCACCCATAATAATTATTTCGAGCGCGATCCATAACAATAATCGCGTATAGCCAAACGCATCTAATAAGTCCCGTTCGGCTCGGAGTATGCGCAGTTGAATGCAATTAAAAAAATAACTTCGGCTCGTTGCGTTGTGACTCGCCTTTTTGACATTCAATGCTTCCCGAAAATGTCTCTTTATGTACCTTATCTATGCAGTTAATTGGCATGCAGTGACGTTGAGTTGAGCGGTCCTGCAAACAATGGACCCGATATTAACTTATGTACGCCACTACTCTATTCGAAGTCGGTTACTTCTGTGTGTTGCTTCTGAGGATCGTCGTTATGGTCGAAATACTGTCTGTAGCAACTTATAATAACAGTTCTAATATTCCTACAAGTGCGCCAGTACTTTGGCTCTTTTTTCGTCATTAACTTAGAAGACATGCAATTTCGTTCTTCCATATAAAAAATATATACTTAAAGTGATAACGGTTTTAAGTGTGTATTCAATTCCAAAAAAAATCCTTCATTTATAGGATTATGAACCTAATTTTTGAAAATTATGTTGTGTTGTTATTATACAATATATTATGCTCTAAGTATCCCAAAAAAGAAAACACGATTAATCTAATTATTTTCTATTTTCTGTGCCACGATCATACTTTTACGAATTAGTTAACGGAATTATTTTAAAAACAAAGTAAGTAATCATTTCCAAAAAATCCATTATAATTTTCTAATCCGTCGAAAAGTTGTGTGAAAAAAAAATTAAATGGTATTGCGCGCTTACGTTGATTACTTTCGAGCGCGCGCTCAAAATAGTACCATTTACGTACATAAAAAAAGTTGCATCATTGTCATTTTAAAATTCATTCATTAAGATGGTAGTATGGTCTTAAGTAAGTGCTCTTTATGAAAAATCGTATACAAATTTCCAGTTCCCATACTTCCACAAAATAAAATATGATTCCCTATGGTTTGATCTTCCGAAGCAGTAAGCAAATGAGACGCAAATTACGTGATTGAAGTCCAGTGTATCATGTCACGTTCTGTCATCATAATTACCGGGAAGCCGAGAGACTACAATAAAGAAAATGGAATAATTACAGTATCATGAAGTTCTAATTGGCTATCAATTAGGTGGTTGGTACGACGATTGGCGGATGGTGTAGTCGACGACAGTTTCATTGCATCTGAATAATACACGCTTATTAAAGCGTCAAATTTCATAGCGACCGAACCGTAACGGGTGCAATAGAATTACTGCAATTAAGTTATATTAGTATCCGATGCGACAATGCACCTCGTCACAAAGGATGGTCAGAGGATGCGAATAATTTGACTGATTTTTCATGGTCGAAGTTGTAATTAACTGAAGAGAATTTTTGACGTTTGATGTACGGCTTATGTATTCTTTTGTCGTGGATTTTCCCATTATTAGGCGTGTACAATAAAGTCAGAACTCGGCGGAAAAATAACAAAAGGGCTGCCGTCAGAAGATCAAACATTTATATGAAACAAATGTCTGTCCCGGCCAAGAACTGAACCTGTGACCCATACCTTGTCACCAGGTGTCACAGGTAGTGCCCATCCATCCATCCACCCATCAGCCATTTGAGGTTCACTGCTGGTCATAGGCCTCCCCTAACGACGACACCACTCCGACCGGTCCTGTGCCCTCAGAATCCAGCTGTTTACAGCTGTTTTCTTCAGGTCGTCGGTCCATCTTATCGAAGGGCGGCCTGTGCTCCTTTTTCCGAGTCTTAGTTTCCATTCACGGACCTTTCTTCCCCATCGGTTATCCATCCTTTGAATGACGTGGCCTGCCCAATGCTACTTCAGCTTGCTAACTCTGTGAGCTATGCCGGTATCTTTTGTTCGTCTACAGATTTCATCATTGCGATTACAGTGATGCCCGTAAATACGTACCTAATTGAAGCAACAGATTGTTTTAAAATTAATTTTATATTGAGGGTATCAAACACGCTTTCATTATTCACGTGTGAAAATGATATTCAACAAAATTAAAATCATCAAAATTACCTACTTATTTACTACCTTACCTACGTTACCAACAACTGTTACCGCAGTTCAGTAGGTAATAACTCCTCTAAAATGAATGGAGTTTATCTTCCAATCAGTATGTTTCGGTACCTCTTCAATTAGTTTGCATTTATAAATCTAACTTAATATAAAAAACGTGAAAGTGTCTTCCTCAGGATTTACCCGCTTAAAATGTTACAAACGGGTATGAGGTTTAGGGAAGTACATTCCAATCAGCTGAGAATATCACATTCTGTTTTCTTTGATAAATATAGCAACACAATATACGGACGACGTGTCTTAATCTTATGTCTATCGTGTCACAAAGTTAATTTCAAATGGAAAGTGTGAACAAAGTTTTAAAAATATTATGTAAGAATAAAACACGAGTGAGCAGTGAGTAATACATTCTCAAAGGCTCTCGGCCGAACGCCGCACCCGCGCTGTTGCATGTGTAAGAAACACTAGAAAGCCACGCGTTAAAGTGCCGAACTCAATGTACGGTACCGCGCGACCCGAGTCCAACTTTATTATATCCGCTAACCGCCTCTGAATAAAAATTAGCTGCAAATAAAAACCCCTAGCAGCCTTTACTGCCTCTATGGGAGGTATTCAGGCAGTGTTCGCTAATTCATAAAAACGTCGAGAGCGCGAGTTTCGCACTTATGTGAATCAGTGCGTGAGGTGAGTAATCTCATAGTGCTCCAACCGCTGGACTAATTTAATGAGAGGCCTTTTCAGCAGCCCGCCTCGAGGGCCTCATACATCGCATTAAAATAAGATTTAACACTGAAATGTCATAATTAAGGCACTAAAGCGTAGCTCAGTCTCTGCCACTGCCACACCACTTAATTAATGTGATAGGCATTTTAAACTATTCGAACGCGTTTTATATTCTGTATACTAAGCCTCGCGCACTTCTATGATGTCGCTTTCAAAGCTCACTTTTTTAATTCCGTTCGTGGCCTACAGTTTTTAAAGAATTTCCGCACAAATATTGCAAAAGCTAGCAAGGAATAAACAAAAACTGTTTTAACCACATGCTGTTCTGAGTGCTGCATGTGCTTTCTCTTCAATAAGAGTAGAAAAATAATGATTTGGGTACATTTAACCTTTTTTCAGTATCGCATCTTGTGTGAGGTTGGTTTTATTTTTTAATAGTTAATATTTCGTACGAGTTGTACAACTAACGCCATCCGTCGGGGGAGATGTTGATAGGGTGGCCACGACTTAGTCAAGCGGAGTGGCACCGCGATGCTGTATACGTGTGCGTCAGCACTGAAATGAGAAACACCCAAAACTATAAAACTACGTACTCGTCGCGATCCATAAAGATACGTTTGTAACACGACTCCCGACACGTAACGACACCGTTGCACAAATTATCGCGACTACAAACGGTGAACATACTCGGCGCGAGTACGAGTAGTAGTAGCGAGTCGCAAACATTTTTAAAGTCCCATTATCCCGGTGAAAAACTCAGTGATGCAAAGCTTTGCCGCTTTAAATGATTCTCTAACGCGCGGCTGGCGTTCAAACACGTAGTGAAACCACAAATTAAGAGACAATTCACACCGCGCGAGGTACGCGTGTAATTTTGTAGCAGCGAGCGACACAAGCTACACTGACGCCGGAATGAAAGGCCGCGCAAAGCAGTTGGCGCTATTAAAACTTACTCGGGGATATAAAAAAGTATTGCAGACGGTGCGGATAAAATAAAAGCCTTCACACACCAAGAAAATGAAAGGGGTAATTGCGAGTACGGCCACAAAAAAGCCCGAGCCGTAAGCCAAAAGAAGGTGTTAACGCTTATGTCGCGAACAATCTGAGTGGCGAGTAACATGTAGGGGTATGGCTGCGGGCTGTGCGCGTGTATTTATTCAAAGCGAACGCGGCTCAAGAGGTTAACACATGTAACGCGCCATCTATTATGTTCGCATTAAAAATCAGTCGTTTACCCCATTTGCGGGCGGCATTCTCATAAATGCAACGTTTACATCCCGGCAAACGGTTCAAAAGGAACGCTATTAGTAAACATTTGAATCTAACTTTTAAATCAGACAAACCTCGGTACTTTCGCTCATCACAGCGTTCGCATTTTTAAAGGTTTATTTGTAACCTGTCCTTACAAAAAAGCCCTTTGTGGTTTTTCGAAATCCACGAGTAGGTGCGGTGCACGAAAGGCTTTGATTAAAATAGCACAAATGTAAATATTGTTTGATCGATTAATCGAACAAATGATAGGTGGATTGTTCGGCAAATAATTTGTAAAGATGGGTCCATTATTCGTGGCTCAATTGATTTAACAGTAAAAATAGGCATCCGAAACAGGACGTGTAGGGGCGCCTTAGCCCTTCTGCCCCTCTTATTGCGGGGCGTGCCTCGCTGGGACAGTGATGTGTTGCGATGATGACCCTCGAATCGAACCAGACAAATTGGCTACCCTAAGAGCCGATGGGCATTGTGATTTGAGAAATAAATGTAAAACATGTCCATTTCTGAAATACCCATGTACACGTGACTGGTCAATCACGGGATATTTTGCAAAATACTAAACGGGGTATCAGTCAGTCAATCATTTATTTAATAAAACTTGTAAGAAAATATGGATGTCTGGAAGAAATCGCTGTTTTGCAAGTATTATTTTGTAATAATCCATATAATCCATATCTAAGTATATACAAATAGGCAAATGCAAGACAGTTCAGTAACTTTATCTCCTGTCAACCGATTTCCTATTTTTTTATTGGTATTGACGAGCTTTAGAAGAATCAACAAAAAAAATCGAAACACGCAAATTCATAATGTTTATCTTCAATTTTCAATAATGGTCATGGTCGAATTTCATCCAGTGGGCGATCACTAATTGATATAATAATATAGCGTAGAAACGTCATGTTTTTAACGCCTAAATAGAAAGAAAAACATTAAGTTGACAGAATGAATACAACTGTGCATTTAGGTCCGTGGCGCTAACCGCTACTTGTACTGGACCGCACAACAGTATAACATCAACAAGTCAGCTTACCGAACGCAGCAATCCAATCTCTATCGTGATTTCATTAAGGTGTAATATAAAACGGAAGCGTTCTTATCCCGCTGGAATGTCGTTTATTAATTTACTGCGTAGTGCCAATATAAGAAATCGAGAATGGATCGTGAAGGAACCTTCACGTGAGAGATCGATTATATAGAATATCTGTATGAAAAGGAAATGAAAATGGTGGTCTGAAATATTATGTAACTATAATTTGTGTCATATAGGTACAGTATACATAAAGATATATATTAACCTTGGTAACTGGTCACGGAGGAAATAGAATATTAGACATCATTACGTAAGCAAAGATGCAGGAGCTTCGTCAGAGAAATTTTTTTTTACAAAAATTCTTTTTTACAAAAATTTCTCCGTTTATTCGTAACAACAAGAATTTAGCTAAATCTTGAAGCACGAATACTAATTTTCAAGTAAATCTGACTCGATATTTTTATGTCGTCCACATAAGCTATGCCACTCATTTTCTCTCCTGACTCCTTTCCGTAAAATCTGATCCATAATAAAATCAATATTTCCTCTAAAGCCCACGTTCCTACCTTTAGGTAGCGGTTTAAGCTAGGTGACAAATAGTCACTCAGTCAGAATATAGATAAACATTGACGGTACAGCTTACATAGCCAGGATGTTTATAATTAAAACATAAACTTAGTTTGCCATGTTTTGGGTAATTGCATTATTTTAATCCGTCATAATATATTTCCTCGTGTAAGAGATTAGCATAACAAAGAGTGTGTAGATCGGCACTTACAACCGTAAAATATTTAATTTAAATGTATAGCGTTCGTGGAATCCGCTGGCGCCCTAGGTACTTACCTGGCTACTTACCGTAAACGCGTACAACGTACATTGTATTATGGTTCCCGCATTAGACTTACCTGAAATAAAGAAAACATATTATTAATATAATTAAAGAATAATGAACATTATACTGATGTTAGTGGAGATAAGGAATTCATTAAGATGCAGATATGGCGCGATAGGAAATGATACCGAATAAACATAAAGATATTATATTATTACATTCTTGTTTGTATTATTGTGTTGTATTCAGAACAGTTGAAATATTGTCCATATTATCATTATTATAATTGAATACTTTTAATTGTGTGTAACTTTAGTGTTTTTATTATAACGATGTAGACACCAGCGATTAAAAAGATTACTCGTAGGGATAGCCCGGTGGCTTGAAATAGAGTAGACGAATTATATTATATCCTATGATGTCACTTCGGTGAGTAACATTATTCAGTAAAAAGTCGTATAATAATGATGTATTTAATCGATAGTGAACACTAACGATGTGAATAAAATAAACTATCCCGTTACTAAAGTTAAATTATATTGTTACGATATGATTTTCTAGCGATAATTTGGACTCTAATGGCCGTAAAATGTTAGCATAACAGGCTAATTTAGTTTCAAATTTTAACAGCAATTAAGACTACATTTTAAAATTTGCCATTTTCCACGACTCGCTAAATTCGAGTTTAAATACGGAACGCTCGCTATGCGAAACGAATTTCTCTTGACGGATCTTTTCTTTATTTCACATCATTTAAAATAAATAAAATTGAGCTATTAGTCTTACATTTGTTATCTCTTTTGTCATAACTTGAACATCGCGGCATTTACGATACGTGTCAAACTTACGTCTGGAATTCGAAAAATAAGTTACGCATTATGATTTTAATGGCGTCACTTAGCATAGGTAGAGCGTGCATTCATTTTTGTTACATATTATAATATTCTGTTAGCGTTGAGTATCGCCCGCTCAGTAGAAGATGGGCCGGGCTCTATGTAATTAGACCAATTTAAATCTTAATTAATATTAATTGTCGGACGTCGGAACGAATCTGTCATATAAAGACTATCGGGGGAAAAAGTCTTAATGGAGTAGCTATATTTTATCTCGTTAAGAGAATTACACGCGGTGGAAGATTCTAGAATGTTAAATTCGAAGTGGCGTCGAGAGCGGCGCCTTTGCTTCATGGAGCAGTTCTCGAGAGCTAACATAACGTGCCGCGAGAACCACTTTTTTCTTAGGACTATTTTAACTAAACGACCGTTTAAAGTCGGTCAAAATCGTGACTAAACGAGATCGTCTATTAATTTCGAATAGTTACATATTATATCTTTAGATTATCTTCAATAAATATTTACTTTTTATTGAAGTCAATCTTCTTTTTTCGCTGCAGGGGCGAGGAAATTGGCAAGTCGCGTTACGGAAGTGGTGCTAACGCTAAAGCTTTTTTATTTCTTGTTACATAGTTGTAACTGTATTGTTGTTTTGAGACATGCATTTTAATGTGTATTGTTCAATGGAATTCCATAAAATTTTATATTTTTGGGTGTGTTTTGATGGATTTACAGAATAGATTTTGTATTTGTAAAAAATCGTCATTGCTGGAATTCAAAACTTTTCACTTCTGAAGTAACTTGAGCTGTGGTCTATCTTCGACCGCATGTGATTCTGAGCAGTTTGGGATTGTCGGACATTTTCTTGCGAGTGCAAAAGCGGCCTAAGAATACAAATTGCATTCAGGTGGTTTGAGAAATTTACATTTGCAACTGAAAAAGTTTTATAAAACCACGTTACAAGCTTGATATTGTGAATTACAAATAAATCATTTTACGGATGATAAGTGCGATCCACTTGGTAGTTTATACTTCTTAGGACATGAGTATGTAAGCGTTAAGAGCGTTCAGTGTTGTTTTTTTTAAATTTTTACGAAATAGAATAATGCCGAAAACGAATCGTAATTTTTCACGCCATTATTCTCTATCAAAGACTAGGTATATAAAAATTAAAATATGTCTATAATGTTCCTCACTTTATCGTCTAACATTTTTCTAAAGTATACCTAACTTTTACAATCGTTGAAAATGTTTGAACGTGCGAAAGGGTGACAAGCGAAACTGATAAACGCATTTAACACTTTTTCACTCGAGTGTACGGTAAAATAATACGGTGCGCCTATACTCGGCGGGTCCATTGTTGTCGCTTCAATATAAAATGATGCACGTAAGTTCTCTTAATACGGATGTTAACATTTATTATTCTATTAGATTACTCGGTCATTTTAATGTTCGCTTCATTCTTACTCTGACGAAATTTGAAATATTATGTGGCTGTTGTATAGTATACGGTATTTTCAAGTTGCGAAAGACTGAAATAAAATAATGTCACACGTGGAAATAACTAAGGATTGTGGTTTGGTGTTACGCTTATCTTAGTATGAAAACTCTGATATAGGATGTCAAGTGCATATGCTCCCGGATCAAATTAGACCGTATTATGAAAAGCCTTAAGATTTATTTTCCGTAGAGGTACCTACATAACTTATAAGACATCGGTATCTGCCCCGGTGGACAGTTTACAGGGGTAAACACCGACCGGAGACTAAACTAGTACAAATTACGAGTATCTAACTCTCCTTGCTCTGCGACCCACAGTGTGACGCAAAGAGACGGACTCTCTATCCCAAACAAAATAAAACAAAAATACTATTGTCAATCTGAAAATGGAAATTAATTTAGCGATAGCCTTACCAATAAATAAAATGGAGTGTCTGTCTGTGATATTGAATTTAAGGTCAATTAAATGGAATATTCAATTTATATGACACCTTAACATAATCTACCGTATTTAGAATGTATGTGTGTCTGTCTGCGTTTTTTTGTGTCCTGAATAGGCTCCGAAATTATCAGGGATTGTAGAGGATACCCTAACTTACGGCGTAGGCTATGTTTTATCTCAAACGGTTTTATAGTTATAGATAGATAGCCCTTAGCGCCAGTACCCCAGGGTCCCATTTGTCGCGAATGGACTCCGAATACCGTTTTTTAGTTATCCCCTTTTCGCTGTTTAAAATTATCTGTATTTTGAAATTTCACGCCGGTGAAGTCGCGAGCTCTCCCTAGTTTAAAATAAAAACAGCTTTGCTCAAATAAATTAATAACTGAAATACATTGACACATTTCAAACAGGTAAGTAACATTTATATGTATCTTGTTATATCTAAGCTTAACATTAGCAAATTAATCTTTGTAATTAGTGGAAGACCCGTTACAAACACAAGAAAACAACAGGGCGTTCACCTCGCTCACTTAATTTAACTAATGCACTGACACAATTGATGTGGAGAGGGTCTCTCGTAACTTCTTACATAATTTTTGAATACTGTGCAAGTTTCTTTTCTAGCCTGAAGGGTTAGTGAAATGAGAAGCAGCACCTATTGGTAAATGGTCACCATCGCCTATGCATTCGACCAGAAGGTAGTACCAAAGCAGTCGCCAATGCGTCGCCGGCTCCGAGAAAGAAATGTATTGCGCTAAACAACTTCTTACATTTTGCTCTGTCGACCGACTTAAACTTAAGACGCAGGGCTCAAGTCACAAAGTACGCATAAATTTACTACTCTGTGATCATTTTTGCTTGAGATGTAGTCTATATTACGAGTCAATCAAAGCAACGAAAATTATTGTCGATGGGTTTTAGTGTAACTTCGTTTGCTATGCAAGTTAAGTAACCCAAACCGACAACAATTTTGCGTGCCCGTGTCAGAGACTGAATTATGAATATTTAGCATGGGTCAATCTGTTCGTGAATTAACAGGGAATTCCGACAGACAACATTATAGCATCCTAGAATACCGTTGTAGAGCGTGAAATTTTAAACGTATTTTCTACAATTGGCCCATGGATGTCGGAGAGGAGACAAGGCGTTAAAAGGAATGGATTTAAATTTGATTCAAATCAAGTTTATAAATATCACCAGTTTTAACACTCACTTTATAAAACCTCGCCAACTTTGATAAAAGCGTGTAAATTTAGCAGATGGTTGAAACTTGTGCCGCCTCGTCGGAACCACAAGGATAATTTATTTTTATTCCATCCATTATAAATATTAATGAGATTATCCCGCATAATGCAAGAGGCTCGACGTTGGCAAAACGATATTATTTATTGTTAAGTTTTTAGTATAAATTCTTTTGACGGCCCTAGCCAGTACCAAGTTTGGTAGAGAGATGTCGTAATTAACAACTGCATTGTAGTACAGTTGAGCGAGACGGAGGTAGGGAAGGTAATGAGATGGGATATGTGTTCGTCTAAGTACTTTGAATCGTATCGATTATTGCCTCGATCACTGGCCCGGTTTATTGCTATATAATTAATAGTTTCCTTGTGGAAATTAACAGTAGGGATGTCTTACGTTCTTAGCATTTCACAGTATAAGTAAGGCAAAAGTAAATCAGTATGATAAAAGTTAAGTTAAATAAAGTTACATACAAGAGCAATATTTGTAAACACTTACAGGTATTGGTTCAGATTATATCCGGTGTTTTTTTTTAATAGATACGCAAAATATTTAATTTGTAAACACTACGGTTTTTTTATCCATACATCCCGAACAGCTATCACTGATTCAATTCTTACTGATTCCACAGGATCCTACATATCTTTCTATTCTTACTTGGTTTTGCCCGCGACTTCGCCTGCCTGAGATCCTCAAATATATCCCACAAGAACACTGCATTTTTCCGAGATAAATAAAACCTTTCTTATCTCACTATTATGATTTATGCACCCGTATTACTAATTGAATATTTCACATGTCTGTTGGTCCATAGACTGTAAGCATTACTGTTGACAATTAAACAAAAATCTCATTGCAAAAAATTACGTCAATCCGTGGCTATGTTGCTGTGTGAGAGAAGGAAAAAAATACTTTCGAATTTATAATATTAGTTGCGATTCCTGCGAACAAGGCACGCTACGCCACACCAAATACAGGTTTCCTCTCAAGCGGGCCACCATTTCCGAACGAGTGGACGAAAGTGAGAAATGGCACACCCTTAAAAGGTCCATCGATATCCCGTGTCGTACAGTGTAAGTGAATTAGCGCTTGCTACATTGTACTGAGG
>DWLO01000305.1:0-22273 GCA_018245335.1 Dalla quadristriga
TTACTACTGCTACCTATACTTTAGCAATAACTGAAAATGTTAGAATGTGCCAACGACAGAGATGCGAAAGGTGATATGCCTCTTAAGTTACACCTAACCGCAGGTGGGTGCGGGTCTCGGCGGGTTGCTGAATAAGTCAACAGTTCGCAGAACATTCCTTTGGGTTCTGGATGAGCCATAATATAACATGTCTTCATACCATTCCTGCACGCACCACTTCATTTTATATCCTCATCAATGTAATGCTGCTAGTTTTAGAGGATACTTTGTAGAAACGAAAATCATTTCGTATTCACATATTATTTCTCGTACCTACGCAATTTTGACCTGAACGTGTTAATCAAGTGTAAGTCAATCCCCAACAGATAATTAGAATGGTGTTATGAAAAAAGTTAAACACTCGTTATAAAACGGTGCATGATTTGTGATATCATTATAGATGAGTTTATATTTTATTGGAAACATCACAAAATACAAATGTTCTTTAGTGTGTACCAAAAAAGAGAAATACAGTAAAAATACCTAAATAGAATTTACACAAGAGGCGGTCTTCTCGCTAGACACCTATGTCTTCTAGGCAAGCTTTACATATTTATTACAATACAATTATTAAAAGTATTTTAGTCAATAACTTCACTTTGCCATTTTACACAATTGCATGTCATGCTGCATCCTTTGTCCCAAAGAGGCATCCACTCAGCATAATACGGGGGGTGCAAGCCGCAGCTCTGATTTTCAGTGGAGCCTCGGGGACGATATTGGATTGATATGACATTTCCGTAATAAATAAAGTAAGATCATTCCACTTTCAGGCTTTATTACCAAAGGCTCAAAAAGAAAACCGCATAGTTTTTATAGATTATTCTGATAGATAATTTAATCTTTATTATTCTTTAAATACCGGTACAAAATGCTTAC
Organism: Dalla quadristriga; assembly: GCA_018245335.1. Classification (NCBI taxonomy): domain Eukaryota; kingdom Metazoa; phylum Arthropoda; class Insecta; order Lepidoptera; family Hesperiidae; genus Dalla; species Dalla quadristriga. The sequence continues at coordinate 919 of DWLO01000305.1, forward strand.
GCTGCCTAAGCTTTGCTTTGCTAAGGTTGGCTGAACCTTAAGGCTGAGGCTGATAACAATTTAAGGCGGCACAAAAAATGCGCCTGTTGATCAGGTTAGCCCAGAAAAACGAAACCGTTGTGTCAGGGTCCCGTCGCTTTCAAACGGCGGAATGAAAAAAGAATGAAATTTTTGATAGAGCATGTCATTAACACTTTGGTCGGGATGTTGGGAATAAACCGGATACCAAAAAGAGAGCCATGGTGATTAGAGCCTTCGAGTCGCCAGCCCTGCCGCCGCTTGTCGCGCCATCAATTGCACTCATATTTATGCAAGCTAATAATGGTGCGGCGTCATCGAGTTGGCAGTGTGAAGATGTTGAAATCAATGACACACTAACGAGGCAATGGACAGCTATTCAAAGCTCTTACCATCTATGCATGTATTCTTGTAGGTATTTGTCCGGTAAGTATGCGAGCTTTCTATAAAGGTAGCAGAAAATGTCTTGTGCAACCAAGAATCAAGTTGTAAATCTGTAAAATTTACATATTTGCATGCATGTACATATGCAGAATAAACATTGCATTAAGCAATGAATTTAAGCATTGCTTATTCTGCATGAACTTTGTACACACTATACATGTTTTATGAATCTAAATATAATATATTTTGTCATTATAACCTTTTTTACGTCATTCCAGCATCTACCATAATATGAAATAAACACACTAAAATTATGATGTAAAATGATTGGAAAAATGTGATTAATTAACCTTCTTGACAATAAAATTACGGAGATTTAGAAATATATTGATATATATTTCGAACATAGAATAAATTATAAGAAGAATAGAATATATTAATATTTGTGACAAACCTCGAACAGTACTGTGCGAGTTATACATGTTATTAAATATACGTTGTTAGTAATTATCCTATTCGAAGCAGGTCACAGATGTGTTGTTACCCTTGAAGACTGAGGTGGTCGCCTCTGGTATAAGCGTAACAGGTCTCCACACTTCCGACTGGAACATAATTTTTGAAAAACAAATATTCCACGGCAGCAATGTTATTTTTAAACAACTATGAAACTGTGTTATGGTATGGTTATATAGTACCTACCAAGCTGGCGTTGACTTCGGCTCGGCAGGACGAAGCCCGGTAATCGGGTTATCTGACCGCAGACCGCGGCCGGTCAAAGGACCTCGCAAAAAGCACCCTTTGACTACGTCTTCAAATATTTGCCGAAGCCGCAACCGCGCATTATTTTCAGCATAAGCATTAACCTTACTAAGATTCCTGGCTGAAGTCGGATTTAAGCTACCGAGCTACTTAATATTTAATCATAAAACTTTCATCTGAGTTTAATGTTCGGTTCACTAGGACTTTGTAGACGTGCGAGCATACAAACGGATGGCAGCAACTCATGGTCGCTTTGACGACTTTGTGGTGCGTTGGTCACTGACCCTGTCTGACGTGCCGTGGGTCCCGGGTTCGATTTATTTGACAGATACATGTTTGTACTCGGGTCTTGGGAGTTATAATTGTGTTGTTTTCTATGTGTGTCAGCCACCCGCAACACACAATCCTAGTGCGGGGGTGTGAGTGTGTAAGCGTATTTTTACTGAAGGGCACGGGTTTCTCCTCGATACTTAGGAGGCCTGGACCCTACTCCACCACGCTGTTTCAAAGTGCCCAACCCGTGTGTCGGAATTGTTTCAGGCCGCCCGAAGGTTCCGACAAGGCCTAACGACTGTTATCTAACGATAACAACCGGGACCGACGGCTAAACGTGCCCTCCGAAGCATGCAAGCAATCAAGAAATGTTTCCCACTAACGGTCACCCACTCACTCACGGCCGAGACCGACGCAGCTTGACTCGTCAACCAGTTACGTTTGACACTCGCCGCGCCACCATGAATAGTGTATTAGTCACTATCTACCGTGGCACCTGGCAATCAATCTCGAACAGGACCATAATCCTATTAAGAACAGGTTACAAATGGTTACGACTCCTGAGGACTGAGGTGATCGCGTCCTCGCGTCTTGTTTAAGTGTGACCGATCATACAGCACGAAATCTGCAGTCAGAGAAATTAACATAAAGGACTGCGTTCGTTTAATTAAATGCGTTTAATCATACTTGGGAGTACATTTCAAGAAATCGTATGAATGCAAGTTAATCACGGGGCCTTCATGATTAAGCTCACGATTGCCGTCTCGTGCGAGTGTTTGCCGTCGGTAGATTTAATATTGATACTCCCAGCGACGGCGGGTCCCGCAGCGCACCCCGCAAAGCGACTCTGTGTCAACCTGTTTGCCACCAATCGCTAATTCGCCTCGCAACTAGTTGGCCTGGAACGAAGCGAAATAAAACGTCGCTCACTACTTGCATATTTTATGTGGCCGGTCGGTCCCTTATTCAGAAATTCGTTTACAAAATTCTTTTGCCTAAAGACAAAATAATAACTCAAGTTGTCCGTCCGGGGGATTCCGAAAATCCACCGCGAACCCTTCACTCAAACGGATGCCTCGACATGCCAACTTTCATAAATATCAAAGCAGCCCAGAAAACAATTTCTTGCGAATCCACTGGCGGCGTTCACACGTCGCTCCCGTTACCGGCGGCTAACACAATTTTATTGGAGCATAAAAAACGAGCTCATCATGCAAACGCCAAAGTCGTGGGACGTGGCTTGCTCCCGCGGTAAAACAATTTATCTGCATCGACGGAATTACGAGCGGTGCGCCGTGAATAAAATATGTCGCCGGCTGTCACTCCGACGAAGACGTCTGTGTGTCTAAAGCCTAGTTTGGACTACGCAATAATTTAGGCGAGTGGCGAGTATTTTAGTGACTAAAGTACTCGCTACTGTCCAAAAACCGTTCGCATTACGGTCGCATACAGTAGGTACATTACACAAGTGAGTGGTATTTTGCAAGATGACATTGCAAATGACACACGGTAGGACGAAGTGCATTGACTCGACTAAGCTACTCTATTACACTCTTGCTGATCAGACACATTTAGCTGCTAAATCACTCGCCACTGGACTAAATTATTAACGAAATTAGTCCGAACCAGGCTTAAGTGCCAGTATCCTCACCAGACTCTTACGGTATAATTGTACGGTGTATTATTTGAGGGTAATAAATATCAAAACGGACGCCGGACCACCTTTTAGTCATCACTCGGTCCACATCCGACCATACACATTAAATTGTTAACGTAACATACACATACACGTATACGCTACATACATACATACATGTGCACATTCACAGTCACCTTAGCTGACACATTTAATTCCAACGCCTTAGCGGCGAATTATCACACTATCTTTTCCTAGACGACTATGCTCGTATACGCCAGTACCTACCTGGTTTACCCTATTATAAATGTTTTCAACTTAAAACTTTTTGTGTTTTGTTGTGAATGTTAAATGGAGTATTGAAGTTTGTATGTAAAACAATTAATTTTTAAGCGGGCGATTCTGCGAACATCTAGCTCTTTTTGGTTTGTTTTTTTATTGTCATATGGAGCGGATGAGGCCATAACATCATCACCATTACAACCCATTAACGGCCCACTACTGAACACGGGCTTCCTCTCAGGATAAGAACGATTAGGCCATAGTCCACAACGCTGGCCAAGTGCGGATTGGCAGACATAACAAACATTCTATATCAAATATCATAAATTCATAAAGTTAGTTCACTTACGATACGTTACTTCTTTTGACAAAAAGACTACGCGCGATACAAGTAAAACGAATTAAAGGCATTTCAGTGATAAAATAAACATTTAAAATTATTCTAATGGAAAAGATACAAATAATAAACCTAACTTCTATTGTAACATGCGTTTTGGGAACACCGATCCCAAATTTGACGTGTGACGGTTCACCGAAGAAATGGGGGCCCGAACACGTCGCTGTATAGAGAGTAGAAGACACAGACAAACGAGAGAAAAAAAGATATAAGCTAAGGACGCATTAATATGAAAATGAATATGTTGACAAAAACTTATTAATAAAGAAGTTTCGAAAATTCCTATGATTATTAAAAATATAAATAAAATTATTTTAGGCTTTCAAAACAAAAAAGTAACATGTATACGTATTAATGAATACTACAATAATTACTTGCTGTTGCCCGCGACATCGTCCGCGTTAATTTTATGATCAATATTCGGGTTTAAAAGTATCCTATGGCTCAAACTACGAGTATTTCTCTACCAAATTCTAAAAAGATCGGTAGTATGGTTAGGCCGCGAAGGCGTATCAAACAAACATACAAATTTTTCTATTTATAATATTAGTACGATTATAGGATTAATGTGTATTAGAGTGCTGTGCTCACGTACTTAAATTTTAATAAATAGTGATTGGTGATTTACATTTATAATCACATTCGTATCACAGTATTTTAAATCTAAACTGTAATGGATTTTTGACGGAATGAAATGTATACTTATATACTGAATAACATATTTGCTAATTTAAATATAAACGATCCAAATAAAAGTTGATCTTGACGAATTTTATACATTTGAAATGAATAACCCATTAAATACTATCGGAATTTTATGTATAAAACAAAAGTGATGCAAATGGGTTTTTATTAATCTGTAAAACAAGTAGGTACATTCGGCTACATTTGACAATTCTGGTTGATGTCTAGTCTCTGGAATGAAACGCACAAAATATGCTCGTCGTCGGAAGTCGCCCCTTGGAATGACGTGCGTCAGATGTAGACGGGCGGGCTTCGTCCGACGTGATGTAATAGGCAATACCTGTGGGATCTAGACTCGGTAGTCTGTCAGCTTAATTCGAAAAAATTACATAGGCTTCGCACCTCCTTGTGTAATAAGATACGAATTTGCAACTATGTAGTTACGAATATCCCAAATTACCTACATAAGTTACATCACAGTTACATTTCTTACATTTATTTTTTATTTTTGGTAGTTAGTTTTAATATATAATTTAATTTATAATTTTTATATGTATATATATTTTATATATAATATTTATAATTTATGTTATAAATGTTAATTTTGTTAGTTTTGTTTTCCATTACAGTAGTTCGTTAATGTTTGTTTGTATGTTTGTAGGAGGTAATCTTTGAAACTACTGATCCGACAGTAATTTATTATTTACTAATAGAGAGCTACGAGTAACGTTAGCATTCTTTTTAAGTATAAATAGTTGAATTGGGGAAGAAAATTTGTATGGAAAAACTAATTTCGCATCAAAGTCTAGTATGTAATATTCCTGAATTAAAAGACATTTAAAAGAGCAATTAATAATCATTTTGCAGGATTAAAAAAAAATACAGTAATATTCCGAAAGAGCGACGTGCGGTTGAAAGAAAAAAAAAGATAAAAATGGCATCAGTTTGACAGCCACAACTTTTCCTGCAATCAAGTCATGAATTTCCAAGTTAAATACGCGGAGACAAATGTATTTTCCAGTCGATCGATCGCAACGTGAATACCAAGCAGTGCCGAGCGCTCGCAAGGTCCCTCGTTACCGCATTAGCAGGTTTCACACTTAAGCGAGTATTAAAAAAGGAAGAAAGATATAAAACTAGAACATGTTATAAAATCAATAATATAGGTTACAAATAAGTACTAGTTTGAATGAAAACATTACTACCCTTTTGTTAGGGCGATCGGAATGTTACTATGTAATGGAATCTCGTCGAATCAATACTGTATCGATACTGAAACTGACTGAAGGAACTTTTTCCACTAGGTTTGCTAGGCAGTTGTGTTTTGTATTTATGTACATTAACCTATTAGTAAACCTAAGGAAAATTTTTGCGTGTTTTGCTCTACACATTACATGAAAACAATCACTTCTCTACATAGTTTTATGTAGATGTTTTTGTGTAATGTGTAAGGCAAAACAAGCGCAGGTGCCGGTTTAATAAATTTTTTTAAATAAAAAAGCAATTCAATATTTGTCAATACAATGCAAAAATAATTACAAATTTAGGCCAACCCTTTGGCCAACCTTAGATTTTCCTTAGGTTTACTAATAGGTAGGTAAATATAACCCAACTCACGACAAAAATTTCTTATTATTTTGAAAATGTTGTAGGTACCTATAATAACATCTTCTTTAAGAATTAACGCTTCAATACCAATTGAGTCTGCCCCGGCAAGTTCCTCCTCGCGACGAAACGGTGAAAGCGTTTAAATATTGATAAAATAAATATTGGAGCACGTGACCGAACGCTTCAGCGATGTCTAACTATATTTGCCTTTCAATTGATGGCTGACTGAGTGATAACTTTAAATTTTCAGCGCCGATTCAACGATTGTTATGCCTATCTTCATTAGACTTTAGTCATACTAAAGTTTTCGAAATCTGGTAAAATCGTATGAAAACAGAAAATTACAATTGGCAGTCACAAAAGTTATTATTTGTATACACTGTCGTATTACGGACTCTATCCGAGCTAATGTCTGCGGAATAGAGGCGTACCTGATAAGGTGTCAATTGCGTTGGTGTGGGCACTTATCTCGATTTCCTGAAGAGAACTCATATTCTTCTCTGACCTTGAACATGATAAGCAGTATGCGGGGGCCAGAATGATGGTCAGAAGCGGCACATGAAGAGACGCAGCGTTGAGCCTTCCTCGTCGGAGTCACTCGCTGCACACAGAATGGAGACGTCATGTGCAAACTAAAGTGTAAGATTTCGAGAACGCCAGGAGGCTCGAACTTGACTTCAAAAGGGACCCTTACAACATATCATATCGTTACATGCACATTACACGCTCACGTACATGCATATGTGCAGCGTATTTTGAAAATCTTCCTCTCACCCTTTCTGAGATGAAAGTTCTAAAAATTATTATCTGTGTCTTTTGTTCGAGTGTAAGGGCAAAATGGAAAATCATACCGAAAGGCGGTAACGAAAGCAATGAGAAATTGCTATTTAGTTCAATTAACGCGTACGCAAAGTTGAAGGAATCTGCTAGTACAACATAATTGTTTAGCAAATTCGAGCACCGATAATATTACGGAACTGATACGTTTACACACACACATTATAAAGAAAACATAAATGCTCGGTCACTGGAGAACGAAGTTCGCTCGCAATTCTGTTTTCCGACTGACTTTTTCCCGACAGTGTTAGTTCTGGCACCGAGTATACATTCGAAGACTGTTTGCTCGGGCGAGAGATCCTTTCTGGACAGAGCAAACGGATATTCAGTAGTTCGGACGTAAGCACTTATTGGAACTGCGGCGGCGTTGATCCGTGAATGGACACCTTGGGTTCGCTTCGATAGTTTTCCTCTCCTGACGGTATTAAGTATCCTGTCGTTGGTAAAATAGACAGATTTGTAGATTTGTCTTTGATAACTTGAACTTAAATCTTATCCCTCTGGCCTTAAGTTTTCTTATCGCTCTTCTGTCATCGGTTAAAAATAAAAGTTTTTAAGACGCGCGCGACCAGGGGCGCAGTTGTTAATATTTCAGTCAGTCAGTACAATATTTACTTTGCAGGAATTAATGGATTCCATGTTTTTTCCTGGATTTAATGACGAACAGCAATGTCTGAAATTTTTAAATGTCTTGTATTTCTATAATTTCTTGAATTTGGTTTATCGTAAAACATTTTAGTAGTCTTTACTAGTACTTAAGTATTTGTTATTTTTTAATTCTAATAGGTACAACACTGGTAGTATCTTTGAGGACCGCTGTAAAATAGTGGTCATAGAGTTGACTTTGGATTCAGGAATTAATTAGATCTATTTATATCCCAATATAATTAAACGGGGATGAAGAAATGAAAGATGAAAAGCATTATTCGAAGAGAAATAGAGCACCAAACCAATTCACAAATAAGAAAACACACTCACACAAATTTAACAGTAGTAACATAGTTACCATTATCTCATATGTGCCAGTAGTAGTAGCTGTTTTAGTCTGATTAATCATATTAATCCCCATCGCTCGTTTTGTTCTACGCTCCATGATCTGATAACTCCACCAACATACAATAGTGATCTAATAGCCTATTCAATTTTGTTTACACAGGGAACTAAAATTCGATGTCATACTATTATAAAAACAAAAATTGAAATCTATTCAAATTTTGTTTGAATTGCTAGTTTGTTTGTCGTTAGAGCAACCGAGCGGAGCGTTATTATTCCGTTCCGATGTTACTATTCTATTGTTTGCATATTCAATATTTTATTGTTTTTATACGTTATAAAAATAGTGAAGGCATTCAGTCCAATTGATGTCAAGAGCCTCTTTTGCCAATTGTTATAACCATAATCAAATCACCAAAGTCGGAGGCTGCCTAGTGCTCTTTTTTTGAAGACTATAACCTGCCTTTAGAAATGGTAGCTTGTCTTGGAATTCACGAAAGAACTTCGCCGGAATAATGAACTAAAGACTGCCTTTATGCAATTGACGGCCCACTGCGGGCACGAGAGCCATGCCTTAGCCGAGCTAAGCCGTGGCTTAAGAGTGTATTTCACCACCATGCTACAATGCGGATTGTTAGGCTCCAATAAGGCTTAGGCTCCAATAAGGCTAACGACTTCTGGAATAACAACTTAGCCAATTGTGATACAATTGCCCAGATGGATTGATATTGCACTGACAGACTTTTTTGTCCGAAACGCAGTTTCAAAGCAGAAATAGGCCAATTGGCGAAATTTCCGCCTGTAGAAACTGTCTTAACTTACAAGACCTACGAACAATATTCGATAAATTTGTTATCTGACAGGAAGGTTTTATATCCTTGGGCAGTATCATTACGATAGCCGCGCAGCCACTTTCGTGAAACAATTGCTAGTTTCCAATAAGATTTATACGAGGGCCATTTTTCATGCCAATGAATATTGAATACTTAAAACTCACAAGATGCTAGGAAATGTGGCGCCTAAAAGATTCTGAGTTTCCATAAGCCTACACGTTTGGTAAGTATTTTCCAAAAGACTCCTTCAAAATGAACTGGGGATGTTTATCCACTTAGTATGAGATGTTGATAGGAATGTTAGTTGGTCAGTATTCTTTAGTATAACAACTATGGGAGAAAGGACTGTTAGTATCTGTAAGTCTTGTTAGTCGGTGTTAGTGATAGTCCGGTTAGTATTGGATAATGGCTCGAAGCTCGAAGCTGGCCCCAGATCCGTTGCTACCCTTAAGGACAAAGGTGGTCGCCTCTTATATAGTGTAGCCGGCATCCACACCATTCCGACCGCAACACAATTGTTGAAAAACGATAAGTTCGCGGCAGAAATAGGTGTAGCGGTGGTACCGCCCTGGGCGAACCGTATGTAGGTTATCACCTGGTAAAAGCACCATAGCGTTGACCGACGCTTCATTTTAAGGTTATTGTTTAATAATCATGTTTTGTCACCAGCCAGTATATCACGAAAGTCTTTTTCCTTGCCGATGTCGGATTTATCTATTATGAATTGTTTCCAATCCACGCGACGCTCCTTGTGCTCATCAGTAAGTTCGTACATCACTCATCTCGAACGACGCGAAGAGAGAGTGGTCAGAGTCCGAGATTTTTTTTCCTCTGGCTTTTTTCTCTCGGCCCACCCTAGAACATATAGGTTAAGTATGTATTCTTTTTTTGAAGTCGATGACTAAGGTAGGTATTGTTTATCCTGACATAATTAGGTGTTGTCAGGGAATTAATTGCTCAGTGAATAGAAAGAGGTCCTAGAAATAGGTCAGTGACGAGTTGCATGTTATCTATCAATGTGTTCCGTTTCTCTTTCTGTTGTGACGTTGCTCAAGTGTATGCAATTATGATGAAATAAAAAGATTTGAAAGTTTGAAATAAGAAGTATAACCTCATGATGAATTAAAAAGATTTGATTGTATGATTTGACGACCAATGGTGTGCATTGCTGCTGATCTACGAGTAGTACCTAGATCTCCCTATACATATTATTATGTTATTCGTCTTTCCTAAAAAGTTTTTCCACTGCATGAACATTAGCTTGAGTAAGCGCGGATGGCAGACGACTAGGCCGCCTTGCCTCCTCATCGAAGCTTCTTCGGTCAGTTTTGAATGCAGAAAACTGTTTCAAACTCATGCGCGTGAATAGACAGCTTCACCAAAATTGGTAGTCAAAAGTTCATAAAAATCCTACCTTTAACATTTTTATAGTATAGTCACATTTATATTAGTTCTCAACTAGTGCTAATTGGGAACCTTCCTTATAGAGTAATTCTATTACGTTAGTATTAGGTACTATTTCATAAATTTTGATTATCGAATTTGGTAAAAGGTGCGGGACGAAGACTAATTAGGACACAATACGAATTGAAACCTGATAAAATTTACTACTTTCGGAATGTAACGTTTTAAGGAAATGGAGTTATTGCTAATGTGACGCCTTGATTACGTCTTAGTTATAAACCCGATTTATCTGTATTAAATGTATTGAACCTGACACGATTATCATTTAAAAAAGAAGTGCTTCTAAGAATATACTCAGGTACCTATTTCATATCAAGTGAATGTGATTTACATGCTTTTGCTGCAACACATGTGGCCCACTGCAGGGGGAGGGTCTCTCCATACAACTCAGGAAACCTGGAGCATAGCCTACCATGCTGCAATGCGAAATGGTCAAGGTGTTAGTGGCCAACCCGAGTGACGGAAGTTTTTCAGGCCGCCCGAAGGCCTTCGACAAGGTTAGGTACTTACTTATAAACGTGATTGATTGATTTTAACAGGCAATTCAAAATGTAGTGTTATATCGAAAAAAAATATATTTTCTACGACGTTATCGACCGCTCTACATTCCAGTCATAGAGCGTCCGTATGAAGTCACTCTAATCTGGCATGCAGCGGTCAATTTCGCCGTGAATGAGTCGCCGTCGAAGGCTTTTGTGCCTTGTCCTCCGTTCTAATTGAAACTATTTTGGACACAGGACAATGCGGCATTGTCCGCGTGTCCGGCGGTGTTTGCCGCCTTTATTAATTCAGGTGGGCGTGGCCGCCGGTGGGCGGAGTCCGGGAGGGGCGTGTGAGAGGCCCCGCCCAGTCGCGCGGCGCAGTCTAGTTTCGCCAGTTTCGCGCCACGATCCTCAGTCGGTCTGCTGACGCGACGTTCGCTGCTCATCTCCGCGCGAACCGAAACTTCGGACGCTCGTAACATGTTTTAACTTCGTAAATCGAAGTCCGGTGAGAGTTGGTGGTTACCGTCCGGTCAGGTGCGTGACGTGGGCGTCGGCCAGCCGCGCACGTGCATCCAGCGTGTCGTACGACCACACACACACGCAAAGTGAGTTTAAAAGTTTTCGAAGTTCAATAATTTTTGTTTTCGACAGAACATTTTTTGAAGTATTTTTTTTAGCTACAACGAAGTTAAGCCTAGTAACGTTAAGCCTGCTTTAAAAACAAAATAAATTAAATAATAATAATATAATAATAATTTAAATGAAATTTCAAACTTTGTTGCGCCAGTGGTACCTGCACTTTGCTGTGGTTTTGGAAGGTCCTACATAAAATTTCTTAAATAAAAAAACTCTATAGGTATAATCGAAATCTTTCGTATATAATTAAAGTCCTAAAAGAAAAAAAACTTACATCTTATATCAGCAGAAGAAAATCCTTTCGAAGGATAACGCGATAAACGATTGGCTACTTAGGTACTTCAGCAAGTACCACAAATGATTAATTAATTCACGTTAAATTTTTAAGTAATGATGCAGCACCTAAACAATGTTTACAAGGTGGTAGAACCTGTATACGGTTCATCAGGGGCGGTATCACCGTACACTAATTTCTGCCATGTAATAGTTGTAACAGTGCCTCGTAACAGTGGCGTTCACAGTACCTATGAAACGTAAAATACTGGAAATAATAATATCTTACCTTAAATTCTTCGGCATGCGTTGACCGTCTTGATGCTCATGTTATCTTCGTCCGACCACCTCAAATATCCAGTACCTGATTGATTTATGACAAGTCAAGGTGTATTTGTAGGTCAATTATGTGGTGTAGGCAGTGCTTATTTGCATGTATGAAATGCACGCCTCTGCCTCGTACAGTCCTAATCGGTTTGTCACAGATGTCCATGGGCGGCAGTGGATAATGGGACAGCATACCCGCATACTATTGAAAAAAAAACCGTCTGGCTTTGATCTGGCGAGCATTTCCAGCGAGCAAAAACCGTTTTGCAATTCGACTACGGCAAATCAATCGTCATCTACCCTCATGTCGTTCGTTTTTCCTCCGCGATAAAAATCCGCGCCCGCCCAAACCGTGTCCCGCCCGCCCTGGCGAATCATTGCTGGAAAAGCAGCGATTTTTTATATCGACTGCCAGATTGATTTAAATTGACTGTGAGAAATTCATTCTTAAAATCTTTATAGTGACCGTAAGTGCGTAGATAACTTTGTATTAATCGTCAGATTTCGATTGTTTTCGTATATTTTCAAATTTCATCAGACATCTTAATTGGTCGTCGGTTTTTTTTTATATTATGAGAATAGTAAACGAGCATGCAGTACCGACATTTTCTGCCGCCCATGGTCGTTTGTGACATACCTCGCGTAGGACTATGATTAGTTAGTCCTGTTAATATTAATTAGGTGTTAATAAGAATATCAGTTGTTTTGTATTTGTAGTGTATGTTAGTAATAGCTGTAGGAATTAGCCCTGCTAGTAAGTATTAGTAATGGTTAGTATTTGTCCTATTCTAAGCAGGTTACCGAAGCGTCTCTATCCATGACGACTGAGGTGGTGGCCACATGTGTTAGCGTAACCAGCATCCTCACCTTTCCGATCGGAACGCAATTGTTGAGAAACAATTAATTTATATCAAATAAACAAAAAACTCAGTGCCCAGTGTATAAAACTTCAAAAAGTCTGCTTGTTTCGGTAACTACTTACCACTTGTTAGATATGGCGTTGTTAATTTCGAAGGACTATGTATAAAAGTATAAGTAAGGTCCCCGGCTTGTGTTACGTTTATAAAATCCAAATAAAACCATACCTTTAAAATAAAACCTTATTACAGCGTAGGTATGAATAGGCAAGACCGGTGCCAATGGGAGGCAGTGACCACTGCCTATCTATTTTCTATTAGGTATTCGTATCAATCGATATTTCTTACGTATTTACTGTCACATCCTAACATTCAGTAAGTTTCTAGATTTGTAGATCAATAAGAACCAACCAATTTATCTTTACCCTTTAGGTCTAAACTTTTTACCTGGTAATTTTGGAACTGAAATAGTGTTATAGAACCAACCGCAAACAAAACGAGTCGTTTAAGTGTTTTTTGTGCGGATATAAATTTAAATCCGCCCGATCCTTGTCCCCTGCGAGCTACGCTGACGACGTGCATTGAGTTTGCCGCGCAATCTCTTTATGTCAAATTGTTTTCCCGCTATCGAATGCGGTGATTTGGCTGCTTTCTCATCGCTGGATATAAAAATAAAGTTTTATTTAAATTAATAAATACGACGTTTGTTAGGGCCGGTTTGTGAACGTCTCTATAAAAGTTCATTTCATATTTTATTTTATTTCGACGCTTAAATGTTACTTAATTGAGTATGTAGGTACTGAGTCAAAATTAAAAGCAAATCAAGTTATTTGTTTTGTCGTAAGGTTGAATAGTCACACTCGATCGTCATAAAACACAGTCATAAACACTACATTTACTTAATTAACTTAAGATTAGTTAATTATATAGTTAGGGGTTAAGATTTAATCAGAATCAAATTTCTCGAAATAAAATGGACTAAAAATAAGTAAGAAATTCAAGAGTTCATCTACAAAATGGTTTAACTCTATAGAACTATACAAACGCAATCAGTCGTTCATGTTTTTCGTGCGGATATAAGTTTAAATCCGCCCGATCCTTGTACCCTGCGAGCGGCGTTGGCGACGTGCGATCGCTTTATGACACTTGTTTTCCGGCCGTCGAATTGCGGTGACTTAGCTGCTTTCACCGAGTGTGTGTATTTTTTTTAATTTTGTACTATACGTTAGTGAGGATCAATCGTCATTGGTGACTATAGATAAATAAATAAACTTAAATCCGCCTGTATCGTGTCACTTGCAAGTCACTCCGGTGTGGATCTTTCGTGGGCGCGATCTCTTTATGTCAATTGTTTTCTCGCCGTCGTAATGCGGTGATTTGGCAGTTATCTCGTCGCTGGATAGACAATAAAATTTTATTTAATCCAAACACGATGCCGTTTCTTAGGGTTTTTGTAAACGTCTTCATACTCTTCATACAGTCGTCAAGATTTCATATAAATGTTGGCTAAAACAAATACAAATATTCTTTAGTGTACAACACATCAAGTTTACAGATGACATGGAGAGTCACAAGGAGAACACAACACAATTACGTACATGTTAAAGTCTTAATTAAGTACTAAGACTAAATGAAGGTTCTCAATTAAGTACTAACTTACAATTAAATTGATTAAGTGCTAAGTTGAGCGCGTATTTTTTAAGCTTATAGTTTTCCTTCAATAGTGAGTTTTTAAAAATAGATTTTACTAAAACTGGTGACAGAGTTAGCTAAATATGTGCGACATTGTGATCATAAATACACGCAGGATACATTAAATCCCACAAAATTGACAATACTTTCTAAAAAAAACCGGTAATACTCCTTAATATATATTATAATATATCAATTGTGTTGTTTTATTCGTTGCTAAACCCATCAAGTACGATAAAATTGGATAAATTGTATTTTTAAACAAATCTATTAATGATTAATTATCTCTTTAGGGCTACATATGAATTCCCCGAGTTCGGACTTGTTTTCCCTAATTAGAGGCATTCGCCAAGAAAAGATTTTAAAACAATCAATCCTTCGCCTTTGCACAATCTTTCCTTATTGAAAGTGTATATTTTTACTTGTGTAAAATAAAGATTGAATAATCCTAAAAACGAAATGGTGGTAAGAAATTATAAACAAAAGCGTATCCTTCGTAGGCGAAACTGCGGGAAGCGGCTAGTTATCTAAATGTGTACCGCCCGAACCGTGTTTCCGACTCCCGCGATCGAATCGTTGCTGACAATATGCTTTCAGTTTTATTGGCCGCGATCTTTTTATGCCATTTCCGATCGCTCGCTCGTTTTGCCATTTCGATTGGGGTGCTTTGCCGATAATGGATCTTAAGAGCTCTGTCTTGGTTTTCTTTCCCGTCCACACTCTCGGGATTTGTCCTATTTAGGTGATGAAGTAGAAAAAGAAAAACAAAATTTTTCACATACTGTATTTTACGATTAACATTAAGTGAGTTTTATTTATTTACTAGGGAGCGCCCACGAATTACTCTGCGTGAAATTTCGAAATAAAGAATATTTTGGACAGTGGAAAGAGTTACAGTTAAGGGCTATAACTAAAAAACTGTTCGAGATAAAATAAGGGTATATAAATGTTACCTCTAAAATCCCTGAAAACTAAGCCCACCTGAAAGGTAAACATTAAATCCCGTTAAGCTGTCGGTCCCGGTTCATTCGATAGCAGTCGTTAAGCATTGTCAGAGGCCTTCGGGCGGCCTGATATACTTCCGACACTCGGGTTGACCACTAACCCTCCACCAACCCGCATTGAAACAGTGTGGTGGTGTACGTGCCTCAGTTATGAGGAGAAACCCGTGCCCTGCAGTGGGTCACTATGTCATCCTAATGAACAACGTGAGACGAGCTGTACCACGGTGGAGTGACATTCAAAGCAAGACAATGTAGCATAATGGGCTTGCATTCGATTACGCAGCACCTCGTTATCTCGTAGAGGGAGTGTCGACATATTAGCGCAGTTTGCGGTATCCTTCGATATTTGACTGAGTATTCTAATACACCTCGGTGCTTCGCTATGCGTCGACATGTTCATATCAACGGTGATTCATCATCGATCAATTACCGGTGCGGCCAGACACCCTTCTGTATTAACCATGAGATATATATATTGCCAGATGGCCATAGTGCACCACCCTTTTCCAGACCAGGCTGGCAGACTTTACACGCTTAATTGCATGTAGATTGATTGGTAATATGAAGGTTGTTTCAAAGATACGAGCCTTGTTCCGTTTCGCATCTTAGTCGCTCGCTCATTGTAACATTTTGAATGATTGTAAAAGTCTAGGAAGACTTTAAAGAAATGTGATTCATTATCATTGTTACCAATAAAATTGCAGACATATTTTAATTTTTGTATAGAAACATAGTTTTTGTTAGAGAAAAGTCGCAGTCGTCAGACTTTGTTTTACTACTTGAACCTTTTCTACGTTTATTTTGGGCAATTTTTAATTTACTTAAAACTGTTTAAGCGAAGTTCTAAGGCGAACACGGCGATTTGTAGAGCGGCGATAACATCGCATAATGAGGTTGCACCGATAGCGATAACGAACCGCTCGTTATGCGCTCTTGTGACCGACCTCCGCGCCCGTCTCCTAACGATTGCACATTTTGTGTTTTAGAATACCACCTCATCACTGTTTTAAATTAAATTTGGAAGGACGGTGCAGTAGACAAACAATAGAAAAACTTCCTTTAGCTTTGTCGCGGCCTAAGAATTATGAAGTCTTTTTTGAAGTCGGTGTATTACATGACAATTGACAACAATCAAACACATATAAGACAAATATCGTTTCTCGGTTTTCCATTCCTAAGTTTGTGATGGAAGTCACTGCTCTGGAGAATGAGCTTATCATTAAAAATAAATACTGTAACTTCATAATATATTATAGACCCAAATGTCACAAGTTTAATATTGGCTTTCAGCGTACCAATGACGTCATTTGGCACTTACGACTTTTTAGAATAGGACGATTTTTAAAGCCGAAATTTTAAATGTAAATGACATATTGTAGAATGAGATTTTGCCGGTCTTCTTTTGACCTTCTTTGGACGTTTTGCGGGAATGCAGTAACGTACTAAAAAGGCGCACCAATTATCTTTCACGGCCAGCAACACATTTCCTACTCTTCTAACGTTGCTACTCATAATATCAACGGTGACCATGCCCTATCTAACCATTAAGCACGGTCGTTACCATTCGTATTAAAAATATTACAAAAATATTTACTGTAAACGCGGTCTAACCAACGCAACTGTATAACGTTTTTCGAGCTGTCAACCGCAATTAAGCTTCCAGTCCACAAAAGTAGCAGCACAAAGGCAGTAATTTGAACTTGGCTGTGTCATTTGTTAGTGGATACCTTAAATCAGCGCGTGGCGTTGTTTCCTAGTAACAAGCGACCGAAAGGATTCAGCGCGCATTAAAACAGATGAGGGATAAAAAGCGGTGCAAATGATGTTAAATGATCGTTTCACACGGGCGGCGGGCCTCCTCTGACGACAGTTTATGAATGAATAACAGATCGGTTGCGAATTGTTGCGATGGGATGTGTCGGTACGAACGGCTCGTTAAGCCCGCTCGTGGCGGCAGTGCTGCATTGCGGTTTAAACGCTGCGTTTATATTCCAGTCTTATTGTCTTAATAGTATAGTCTTACTCCCAGTATTACGTCAATATGAAAGCGCATGATTAAAAAAAATCTAAAGTTAATTATTTAATATAAAAATGCTTTTTTAAAGATATTATTTTACGGGAACGGCTATCTGAGGATAGTCCATAGAATGGACTGAACCAAGTTGCCATTACCGTCACAATACACACCGTGAGCTAAGCCGTTTGGCTGCAACCCAAAGTGGTCACTCAGGTCATGGTTCCCTCGTCACAAGTGGGGAATCAGGTGGAAGAATCAGTGGCCAATCATAGACCAGTCTTAACGGCTGTTATCTAATGATAACAACCGTGTCCGATGGCTTAACTAGCCCACCGAAGCACGGAAGCGAGAAATGTTGCCACTTGCGGTCAACCATCCAACTGCCGGCCGAGAGCTGCGTGGCATAACTTGTCGATCAGTTACAGTCGATACTCATCGCGCGAACATGAGCGCTTTGTTAAGCCGCTTTCTTGTTACAATAAATAGTAGCAAGCCGCCCGTCTGCACCGGCCCCGCAGGCGATTGGTTTAGTTAGCAGTGCGCGTCGCGCCTCATTTGCCCGTCGCGCCGCGCCGCCGCAACGCGACTTTGTCACCACTCTTTTCAATCCGACAGCTTCTAACTATTTCCACTAATAAATCCCTGTAAATGTCGATCAGGAATGCGGCGATTATGGTTTAGTTACAGCGTTGAAGGTGAAGGACGTACTTAGTGGTTAATATTTTTATGTTTAGATGCATGCACGGGGCATTGAAATGAGTGCAGCAGGTTTGTGTTAAAAGACGAAAGATGATGACGATTAGTATGCTTCATGAACTTTTTATTTTACTGAACTCAAGGAGGCTTAACAGCGCTCTGTACTTGTTGTTCATTCAGTCGCGTATTTTAATGAATAATACATTTATTTAACTACTGAATTATACTTCATAAAAACATCAATGACACACTACTGAGCACGGATCTCCTCTCAGAATGAGAACACTGGCCAAGTGTGGATGCAGGTAAATTGGCAGACTTTGCTAACATTATTGAGAACTCTCAGATTTTCTTACAAAGTTTTCCTACGCCGATAAGCATATTATAACGTACATTACTCCGAAAAGGCAAAGGCCAGCAGTTCGAACCTCGGATATCTCGAGTAGAAAACCGCTCAGCTTCCACCACTCTGCCACAGCATAGCCCTGTATTGGTAGACTTCTAATGTCCTAAGTTCTACTAAAAAATCTTTATTCTAAGGAACTTTTCCTTTCCAGGTGGAAAATGTGAACTATGAAAAGTGAACTATATGAAGTATCTTATAAATATTCTGGCAGAAACCTTGATCTCAATCTTGCGGAAAGCCTATTTCTTTGTAGAAAAAATATTCCATATGGATAAAAGGGTGTGCATGTGTACCTATATATTTGTCATCAGCATCAATCGATCACTCACCACTGAGCAATTGAGCATGGCTCAGGTGCTGCCAGTTGTTAAAACTCACAAACGGTCTCTCAGGCATGCACGATTCCTCCCGATTTTTCTCGACGTATATTTATTATCGGAATACAAAGATATATCGAGGTCGGTCTGATCCGTTGGTGTCGGCGCGGCGTGTTTAGAATGGAACGGCGGAGCGGGCGACACGTCAGGGGTTGTCATTAAACGCGTTTAATGATCCCTTAATGAGTGCGCCCGCGGCCCGTTGCGCACTGGGACCTGTGGTACCGCTTTGTACTCGCAAGCTCGGCGAAGGCCTAGTATTGTACGTAGCAACAAAAGTTCCCGTTATCTATTCGTGGCCATGATAATTATTATAGTCGATAATGTTTATTTATTTTGTTTATTTAATTTTAAATGCCCTCTGCCCGCGCACTGATCAGCCCCCATGGCTTGTGCAACTATAGTAACATTGAACAGGACTAAAATCCTATTTTAAGTTAGTCACAGATTGGTGTCATTCTTCGGGACTTAGAAGGTCGCCTTCTTCTTAAGAGTGTAGTAGTTTTTATGTGAATATGATAGCAAACGAGATTGCAGCTCCACCCATTCGCTGCCGCCCATGACATTTGTGTTAAACCTCGAACAGGACCTTAAATGGAACTGGAGATGTTAGACCAGTTAGTATGAGATGTTAATAGGAATGTTAGTTGGTCAATATTCGTTAGTATACCCACTATGGGAGAAAGGACTGCTAGTGACTGTAAGTCCTGTTAATCAGTGCCAGTGATATAATTTTATATTATATTAACAATAATTTCACGGCAGAAATAGATGTAGCGGTGGCACCGCCCCGGGCGAACCAGTCACAGATTCTACCACCCTGATAAGCTAGGTTATATAATATCCCGTCGACGTCGAACCATTTATTCTACCACCTGGGAAATTGGTTATATTTGAATAAAACAAAAAGCTGTGAAAAACTGGGCAGAGTTGCTCGCATCTCGTATGTCATCGAGTTCCCGTGGTAGGTAAGCAACAGCGGCGTGCGGCGGCGTGCCTCTGGCGGCCCATTAAAAATAATCGATGCTTGCGAAATATCGAGGGCTTTCCACTAATGATATCGCACGGAAAACAAAGCGAACGGGGTCGCAGCCTCATGTTGACACCAGGGATGTCATGACACTCCGTATCCGTTAAATCGATCGTATCCGAAACCTAAACGATTCCGATGGTTCTTTCGGGAATGTTTCGAATTTTATTCTCGCTGTCGCTCTAAGATGAAGGAAGATAAGAATCCCAACAAGTTCTTGGTTTTAATACTACGTGCTGAGCTTTGAAAAATACGTTTAAAGATGTTTAATAAACCAATAAAATATTTTTGAAATAATATTTCTCCACTGGATACTTTTCTATATAGGATAGATATCCAGCTTCGATACATCTTTTTACAACCCTGATCGGCGCTGCAGAACTGATTATTTTGAACTTGGGGTCTAAGAAATGAGATCTTTTTTTGGCTGGCAGCCTTAAATTCTTCTCAATTTAATGAGTTGGGGAGGTAAGTGCTCAGTATGGAACTTAAGTTATGACTCTTACTAAAAATCATGAACATGTACAAAGTTAAGATAGTAGGTAGATACCTACTAGTTGGAGCACTACTTTATTTATTTATTTTATATCACAATCTTTGACACTCTTTAAATATAAAAACCAAAAACATAAATAGCTCAGGAAGAAACTACAAGGGTACTGACTACTTATTTCTTATCAAACTTCCCAATAAGTTATTTTTTTAATCATTTATATCAGACCAAGTCTCTAAATTAAAATTAAAATTACAAAGTTACAAATTACAATTGGTTTCTGTAAGAATCCTTTAAACTACCTATGTTAGTAACGAACATACACAAAAAGTTTAACGTGTACTGTAACGTCTGTAACTAATTCATACTATCAGTGAAATTCATAATATCTTAAAATTCAATATATAATGAGAATAGCCCATATGGCATGCAGTCCCAATAACCACCAACAACTGAATGAAAGTCACGCCTCGGAATCTTGTAAAAATTTTGATAATCCATTCACGCACTACCGCACCAGTAATTGAGTTCGGTCTCAAATGTGCTGTAATCCCCGAGGACTAATTTGTTGCCCAGTCTGCAAGCATCCACGCCACACCCTTCAGCCTAAATCCTAGAACTTACAATAGCATGTTGTACGCGTTAAGGTTATACTCGTACCTCGGTTTTTAGTGTGTTTTCATTTCCTTCATTTATTGGATTTTGAACCAAATTTTTAACAATATGTTTTTGAGTATAGTCTAAGTATCCCAATAAAGAAAACAAGACTATTTGAAATTTTCTCGAGAAATAAATATTTTTAAGTAGACATATTTTTTTTATTTTCAGTGCCACTACTATATTTTTACGAAGTAGTTTACTTTATTATTTTAAAACATAGTAAGTAATTATTTC